>JPYR01000438.1:0-36058 GCA_000775305.1 Belgica antarctica
AATATTTTTAAATACGGTCGTGTTGTCCGCTGTATCTTAAATATCTACGAAGATATCTATCGTAAAATGTCTACAAATCTTAAGTATTGTATACACCAACTTCTAACTCTACAAAAATTACTATTATGAAGTTCTTAAAATCCAACTCTACAGAAAAATTTCCACAAAAGGTATCAACTCAAAATACGTCGCTACAACCAGTTACAACAGAGTTCTAAAACACTGTCAATTGCCATAACGGACTCAAACGGTATTGGGACATTTGTTCATTTTTGTATTGGTTAGTAGTCACTAGCAGTCTTTAAAATTTCATACAACCTGTTTTCCAGTTCATTTATCAAAAATCAATTAACTCTCAATAGCAGTGCACAAAAGCTCCACTGATTTGCGATTTGCAATCATTTGACATCCAATTTCGTAGACATCGGTTTCCACACTGAAAACTGTTTGATTTACAAAATGTCGGTAGCTCTGTTCGTTCGTAATTGATAAAGCCAGCCAAAGCTGAGAGAAATAACTTTTTGCCATGGTGATTTCAAGCGCCTTGGTTCCCTGCGGACATATCTGAAATGGAGAAGCCAAAATTTGACATTTTTCTCATTTTTCTATTCCGTGAAATCCATTTGAACCTCTTTCATTCTCTGCTTTTCTTTCCTTTTCTAGGTGTTTTATACAATTTTAATCGCATTACCATCCACAGCGGACATAAATATTCAATAAAAAGGTAGGACATGTGAACGGAAAAGCGAAGAGCGAGCAAGAAGGTCCGGAAATAAAACCGAAAATTAAGGAACTAACCGAACATTAAAAATTCCTGAGGAAAATAACTTTGAATATCATGTGAAATATTTTATATTAAAAGCTACCGATGTTCTTTCCGTCCTTTTCTCCGCTTCCCTTCTCAGGGTTGCTTTGTGGATTAAACTTAAACCTGAATGAAAATATGTGGAAGTCTGACCGAACTTTAAAGTGACATACGTTGACATCGAGGGAAATTTGAATTTTCCAAGTAAGAAAGTGTTGTGACACTGCAGAATCTTTTTTCCTGGTACAGTGATTCCGATGAAAAGCGATGAAGTTGAAGGGTAAACATTGTCTGAACCATTTTTTAGAAAACAAACATGTTATTCCTTGTGTGTTTGCATACCTTTAAATGCCATCCAAAGTACTTTAAGTATGTGAGATCATCGAAACATTTAGTTCTGACGCTCCATTATAATTGTTCAAAACTCAAACTCACTTGAGAACAAATTTCGTGATTATTTCTTGAGAACCTTATAGTGAAGTTTAATCAAAGAAGCAAATTTAATGAAGCAGAAACTGTTCATCATCAAGTTTGATACAACAAACGCCCTAATAATCTACCTTAAATTTCCATTTGACATTCTGCAAAACTAGCGAATGAAAATTTATGCGAAAGTTTTTCGGAAAATTCTTGTAAACTGTTCGACATTAAAGATCCTTTTTGTTTAATTGAGGAATAAATATGTCCCCAAAGGGGTCCATAATAATTATCATAATTCTTGTTTGCTTTCAAAACACCAACAAAGGGAGACAGCAGACATTTAATTTGACAGAAAATCTTCTGTTTGCCATTTTCGTCTGATGGATGAAGACGTTTTGTTATCGTTAAAGAAGGCGTACCATCTTTATTCAAATCTATTGTGTATCCCTTTTTGTTGCTTCACTTGAAGCCGAGAAATATTTGCGTTTCATTTTTTTCGCTGTTTCAAAATGTATGTAAATTATTCAGATTTTCTCGGGACAAATTCCGTCCCGACGTGGAGATAACATTCGGAATGACAAGCGATTAAGAAAAGGGATAATTTGTTATAACTCATTTGCCGGGAACTTCCAAGTTGCGCCCGAACAGATTTGTTGTCATGTAACGACAAACTGGCAGAGAAAAGCCGAACCCGCAAAGCGATAGTAAATAATTGTGCCTGTTTCAAAACTTCTGAGTGTTGAACAAATGAAGGTTGACAATCGTTCACACAGCAAGACAAAACAGGAAAGGCAAACATGATTATCAGAAAATTGCTGTGTTCGATTGTCATTTAAATTCATGACAACGATGCCATCCGAGTATTGCTTTCATCAGATTCGCTTTCTCATTCTGTAACTGATACAGCCATTTGGTACATCGGCATTATGCAAAGGAAAAATCGGAAAAACATCAAATTTCAAAGCTACCAGTTCAGCTTGATTTTACTGTGAATTGTATTGACTCGTTTCGATGACGACTTCAATCATCATTTGTGACACAGCATTTTGGGGACGTTTTCCCAAGAATAAAACTCATTTTGTGCTGATTGACTTTACAGTACGATTACATGGAGTGTCTGGATGCGCATTTGTGCATTTATGTGTACTTAGGTTTTGAACACAGGTTTTACATAAAAGCTTTTAGCAGATTAAGTTTTCTATTGATGTTTGACTTTCAAAATAGGTAAACAGCTTAAAGTAAACTTTTGTTTCTGAAAATGTGATCAAAACGTTTCAGGTATCAAATTTCAAATGGTTTTCATGGGGTTTATTTTTAAGTTATAATTTCAAACGTCCAGAACAAATCATTTTCAAAAATAAAAGCCAAGTATTGCTAAAACTTCAATTACAACCGTTGGAATAAAACTGGAATTTGAAATTGACTTGCATTTACTTGAAAGTCAAAGGTTGACTGATATTTGTCGGTTAATCTTAACCACGCCAATTTTCATTAAAAACACTTTAGGTTGAAGTAGTTCTATGCACAATTTTCAACCGATTTGCTTGAACTAAGTCGAGAAACGTTTTGTGACCGTTCAAGAACGGCGTTGTATGTAAAGCACATTTTTTTACAGAAACAAACTTTCACTAATGTTATCTCCACAACACTGACGTACAACCCCATTTAAAGCTTCTTGAACGTTGTAAAGCTTCGACGATATCGGAATGCACACAAAACATCGAACGACAATCTATTTTACCCGAAACTTTCACCTCGCATGACTTGAAAGTTGCTTCGATGCGAAACAAATTGCTTTATTTATAGTCACGTAGATTACACCTGGATAAAAGTTTACAAATTCCATGATCACTAATGACACTCGAATTTATATTGAAAAAGTCACGAGACTCTAACCGAAAAAGTCTTCCGCTTCACGCTTCACAAATTTATGCAACAAACTGATCCAATTTTTCAAGTCGAGACTTGAAATATGAGACGGGATTTAATTCTTCTTCCTTCGCCATGAAAGATTTATTGAAATTTCCTCTAATATGATGGAACGTTTATCAACAAATCACTTCCCACTCCACCGCAGAAGCAGTTGCCGAGAAGAAGCATTCCAATCGACGGAGGGAATGAATGATAGACAGATAATAGGACGAATGATAGACGGCGGAAGGCGAAAAAGTTTTTCAATAATTTGCTGAAAGTGCACGAGAAAAACGTTTTCTTTCTTCATCGCTTTTTGCTGTGAACTTAAATGCGAGAAGAAAGAAATTTCATGTCTTTTTCATTTTTTTTCATCTGCAGAGTTATTTATTGAATTAATAGCGAGCGGTGTAAAAATAAATATAGGTCGGTTATTTCGATTCTATCGTTCATATCTCCTTGGAGATGCTTTCCGCTCTCCTTTATTTTCTTTGGCCGGGTTTTTTTTGAAAATTGCAAAAAGTTTTATTTCTATTTTTCAATCTGTGCGAATAAAATTGCTCAAATAGACATACGCACACATTCTGGTTTTGACTCATGCCCGGGCGGAAAACGGGCGAAGATTCTACGAAGATAATAAAAAAGAGTTTTTCTTCGGTTTAGGAATCATATTGGATTTTCATGAACAAAACAGACACAAAGTTTGAAGATTTTTATGACAACGTTTGGCCTTTGGATGTTCAAAAAGTATAAATTTGCTGAATTTACTGCCTGGGTTTCAGGGGCGTGAATAAATCATGTCTTTCATGTTTTATCCTTTGTTAATGGTGATTCCACTGTGCTTTTGTCTTCGTGGGTCAATTTTTTTTGGAAATTTTTGTCTGTTTTCGTGATTACACCGCCGATCGCCCCCCACTAAATACATTTATTTATCTTCCCTACGCCTAACTTTTTAAAATCAACTCGAAACAATTTCCGCTCCAATCTTTATGCGGAATCGATATACAATCGCATGTCAAGGGCAAACTTTGTGTTGCCTTCGTTTTATTTCAAAAAGCTTGAAGTCTTGATAGACTTTCCAAACAATAAAGTCAACATTTATGGTTTTGTTGGGTCATAAGTTATGTAGTTGTTTGTACGAGAATTTGTTGAGAATGTTTACGGCCGAAATATCTGAGAAATTATTCAGCAAGCATCGCCCAATTCTATTGAACGTCATTTATTCAGAATATTCCCAAGTTAATGTATCACAGACTGTCTGAGTCTATTAGCGATTTCACCTTTCAAATCACAGCAATGATACGATCCTGAAAAATGTATCATGAAAAGTGTCCTTTCTGTTTTCCCGTGGCATCGTTCATAGCCGAGACAATTTCAGTTTCAAGTTTTTGAACGAAAGATACGAGAAGATTGTGCAATAAACTTGTGTATCATGGAAATGTATGTTTGAAAATACATGCAAGATGTTGTGCAACTTACTGCGTGATGCTTCTCTAAAGAAAAATTGGAAGGAAAATTGCTGATTCTGTGGTGAAGATGGAAATTTTCCTGAAATGACGGAAAATTGGAACAGGACGCAATGCTCTTCGAAGTGGTTATGAGAGAAAACATTCGGGATAAAATGAGAGTAAAAAATGTTTGAGTAGAAAAAGGACATTTTGGTGTGTCCTAAATAAGTCCGAAATATTTGATAACACGCAGCCAACAAAGGAGTTCTGCTGAAAATCAAAGAAAAACACTTTTTTGTTGAACGTTATAATGAAAATGGTTCCTTTTCAAGTTCATTTTATAAATTGAAAAGGACTTTTAACATAAATTCATTTTTTGATCTAATTTGCACACAATCGCAACAGAATCTCAGCGTTGAATGTTTACTTTTCTAATATAAGACATTTATGAATGTGAAGAATGTGATCAAAACAAAAACAGATGAGAAGCTACTCTTGTTTTAAGAACAAACAAATTAAGAAAAGAGATTCGATTGCAGAAAGAAGAGAATCGAGTTGTTGCGATGTTGGGTGTTTTTTATGCTGTGCTGCTGTGATTTAATTTGAATTTTTTTCTGAGCGACTATGATAAATTTTCATTGTTCATGGTTTGTGCTGAAAAAGCACAAATTTGATTGAGTCATTTATGATTTTAATTTACATCATTAACTTTAAACTATAAAAAGAAGAAGACAACCAAACAGAGAAATACATAAAACATGAAAATTTGTCATCTGCAATGAGATTAAACCACGTTGAACTTTCACATCGGCTGTGCGTTTTTTATGCTGAAGATATTATTCCCTAAAACTCATTAAACTTTTAAGCAACACAAAAAACCTTCTTTTGAATACAATGTGGATCATCGTTGAATTGGAGGGTCTTGAATGGCCTAGAACTTAAGTTGCATGGAAAAATTTATTCGGTTTGTTGAGAAAAGCTTTTGATGAATTATGGATGGGAAAGAAACGGTCGCAGCACACCGCCGATTAGTTGTCGATCGTCGAAAGCGATTTATGGAAAAACAAACAAGAAAGTATCGAAAAGTTTACCGTTGGCGAGTTTTTCGCAGTCAGGTCCCGTCATCGACGTTAAAGATTGCAAATAGAACTTTTCACAATGCTTTGAATCTCGCAAACCGTTTGATAAATGGTCGATGAAGCGTGGCTAAACAATCGCGAAGAATTCATTAATTGGATTTTCATTTGTATCTACTGGATGAATCACGGCGCGTTTAATAGTTGTTGAAACAAATGTTGTTGGGAAAATTATTTCGTGGGTTAACGGTCGACGTGTGTTCATTGATGATTTAAAGGGTTACATAACTCTGGGGCTGATGAATCAATTACTGTTCTCTGATAACATCGAGCTTAAGTGTCTGTGAAATATGATTAACTGTTGTCGGATATTGAAATGTGAGTGATTTTTTTTAAATGGCAAATTCTACGCAAATCCATTAGGCCTGGAATACTTTAAAGCGACGGCCTCAACACTTTTAGTTGATGGAAAGTACTTTTAACGTCGATTCCCATGCTTGAACCCATTTTCTGTGCACAAACAACGAAATGTAAATTTTATGGGATTGTAATTTCCGGATAATGGAACTGCAAAGGCGAAGAAAGCTTCTCGTTAGAGAACCGATGAGGTGTTGAAAAGTACTGTTCAGAATCGTTCAATGCCGTCGAAAAGAGATTCAAAGCGATTAATTTGTAAATTTCCACACATTCAAGTTTTATCGGAATACCTGATGATGCGTACAGCTTCGTGTCAAAAAAGCGGCAGGCATAAAATCTTCGACAATTAATTCAAATCCAATTACGTAAAATCACCAGAACATGCTGAAACTTTCGATTTCTCGCACTCTCATCGTCGGAAACCACGCAAGATCGTGGAGTCTGATCTTTGGTAATTGAAAGCCAAAGATTTTATCAAGAATTTTCCAGCCACAATTACACGGCACGCCACCTGACAAAGTGGAATCGTCTGCGGTACTGTGGACACAGCAGAAGAAATCGCAGGAAGAGAATGCTACAATTTTTCAACTCAATTTAAAATCTAATCGGCGGCAACAGTACTTTTCAACACTTCATCGGTTCTCTAACGAGAAGTTTCTCCGCCTTGCCAGTTTCATTATCGAAAAATTACGATTCTATAAAATTACAAAACCCGAGTTTAGAGAGAAGCACCGAGGTAAATTGCCGATAATAGAATTAAACATACGAGTAGTCATTCGCGGTGCTTTCTTTTTATTGAAAGTGCTTCGGTTGGCGGTAAAGACATGGTTGATGGATTTGCATAGAACTCGCAATTAAAAATGTTGAACGAATTTCCGAAGCTTGGTACAGTTAATCATATTTCACAGACACTTAAGCTCGATGTAATCAGAAAACAGTAATTGATTCATCAGCCCCAGAGTTATGTAACCCATTAAATCATCAATGAACACACTTCGACCGTTAACCCACGAAATAATTTCCCCAAAACATTTGTTTCAGCAACTCGTAAACGCGCCGTGATTCATCCAGTAGATACAAATGAAAATCCAATTAATGAATTCTTCGCGATTGTTTAGCCACGCTTCATCGACCATTTATCAAACGGTTTGCGAGATTCAAAGCATTGTGAAAAGTTCTATTTGCAATCTTTAACGTCGATGACGGGACCTGACTGCGAAAAACTCGCCAACGGTAAACTTTTCGATACTTTCTTGTTTGTTTTTCCATAAATCGCTTTCGACGATCGACAACTAATCGGCGGTGTGCTGCGACCGTTTCTTTCCCATCCATAATTCATCAAAAGCTTTTCTCAACAAACCGAATAAATTTTTCCATGCAACTTAAGTTCTAGGCCATTCAAGACCCTCCAATTCAACGATGATTCACATTGCGTTCAAAAGAAGATCTTTCTCTGTTGTTTGATCTGAAACTTGCCATTAAAAATCATTTTTGGGAGATCAATAAAATCTTTTGTTTGTTTTTCTGCTGAAGAAAGCTTTCAAATCAAACGAATTATGTCAGCTAGAGATTGTAAGTGACAATAAAAGACTCGAGAATCTTCTTATATTGTCTACGTTTTATTGTCTATGACTTATTTAGGGACTCAGGTGGAATGTTTGTAAATGATGTCACTGGTGAAATGAGTCTTTGCGATCATTTTTTCGTGCTTGAAAGTCAAGATCAAAATTTTAAAACAATTTTAAGATATTTCTCAATGACAGAACATCTTAATGATTCCCACAACCTGATAAAACACCTTCAAACACCTGAGAGACCTCCAAAAAAATCTTTTGATTAAACTTCTTCTCTCTTCGAAAACATCTTCCGTACTTTTGCTTCGAAGCAACAGCACAAAGAAAGTAGCGAAGAAGCAAATCGCAACCAATCTTCTCATTTGCTTCTCTTTGGCTTGTGTTCTTTCTTATTTCTACTTGCGCTTGCGGAAGAAATTGAATCATACCAAGTTTAGATTTCAACGTGATCGGATGTGAATTTCTTTGCTAGTCGCGTGCGCCAACCAAATTGCATAACGTGAGACCTCTTTACCAACTCGGATTCTTAGTGAGCGAAGTGTATGAAAATTCTGTTAGAAAATTTGTTATTCGCAAAAGTTTTTCACGGCTGGTTGCATCAAATGCAATCTAATCTCAATTTGCATCTGATCTTTATGTGGTGAAATGAAAACTTTGGATTACAAGTAAATCGTGACAAGAGTTTGACGTAAGTTTTTCCACTAAACGGTTCTTAAGATCCATAAATTTGCATAACTTTGAAAATCCCACAAAATTCTGCTTCGCATGTGCATCCAGGTTTGTGTGACACATAAAAAACATAGAAAGCCTTCAAGCATCAGGCTGTAATTAATTGCAATGCATCTCAATTGAGTGCATCAATCAGCAGCACAACAAACCTGTATGGCAAGCTCAGAACTGGTCCGGCCCGGTTTGCCACCACTTATCACAATTTCTTGTAATCTCGCCCGAGATTAATTTTTCCAATTGTCCTGCCAGTGATTAGCCTTGAAACGCTTTCTCTCGAGAAAGTTACGCAAATTTGTGATTCTTAAGATTTCCCAGAACAAACAGTGCAGTGAACTTTCTCCGACGGTTCATAGAGTTCACAAAAGTGAAAATCTCTCTCGTGTCATTGAAAGTCTTTAACTCTCGACGTGGATAATTTTAGCGTTTATCAGACTTGAAAGAAGTCACGAAAACATTTTCAAGCCCCGAGCTGAAGTTCAGCGTCGACGAAATTGTGTCTGTCAATAAGTGAAAGGATTCCATCAACCAAAACACAATGCACGGCATAATTGCATCATTTTTAGTCGCGGTAAGTTAATTAAAAAAAAAAACAGTTCGATCGAGTTAATTTCTGAACACATTGCTCTAAATTCCCAATTTCGAGCCGATAAAGGATGGAAAATTGTGCCAAGACCTTTCACAATAGTGCAATCGGAAATGCAATCAGTTGATGATTATGGACTCCGCGCTTGAACTGGTTCCGATGACGGTTGCAGGAAAGCTTTGTTTAAAGACTATAATTTGCATGATGGTATTCCGAACCATTTGTCGTATCTGACAATTAAATCTTCGGACATTCTTTCTTCATCTTAAGCAGCGCACGTTTATGCTGATGCGATGGGAAGGAAAGCGAAGTGTTTGTTAATGTCGATTTAATAAGCAATCCCGCGAGTTGCTGAGAACTTTCATTCAAGATCTGTTTAAGAACGCGACGAAAAGCGAGAGTTCTGGAACCGGCTGGGACGGGAAGAATCGCTGAAGACGAAAGTATTATGCCTGGTTCTTATGAGGAATTTTACTTGGATTTCTTGATTCGTAGTTGCTATTTATTGTATTTCAATGCCATTTCTTGATCTTCATTGCAATTTCTAAAGTTACAAGCCGTGGTTGCGCTGAATTGTGTTTTAAACCGACAATTTCTATCAATTTGTCTTCAACATTTGACGGTAAATTTCCAAAATCCGATATGAATTAAACTAGCCTTCAACTAACAACTTAAAAGCCGACACGTTCTGAGCCATGTGTTGTGACTATCCAAGACGGCCGCTATGCCTAAAGATCCCTAAACTCGACGATCATCGATAAATCTTCCGATATTCAACCAAAAACAGTTTAACAAATCGTTTCCCGCTTTACTTTACAACAAATTGGGTTAATTTCATCTTCTGGCTGCAGCTTGGGTAGTGCTCGAGTTCCCCGTGAAGTAGTAAACTTTTAATTACGAATCATGTTTAGTCGTAATGGCTCAGCTCGGAAGTTTGTTGTCGATATTGGATTTTTCGTGATCGATCAGTCAGGCGAACGTCAAGGTGTGCATATCCATCGTCAGCTGTCGACGAATGACAATATTGATGCTACTTCGACGACAATGTGGCTGGCGACAACATCAACACCTGCTGGATCCAGTGATCCGCATCACGAGTCGATACTTTGACGCGTCTTCTTCTTCACTTAATTTCATAATTTACACGAAGCGAAGAAGAAAGAAACATTTTAACGTTATTTAATAATGAAAAGTTAGCTCGGCACCTCCAGTTTGCTGTTTTTCTTCTCGCCTCGCTCTGTTCCCGGGCATTTTACACAATTTCAGAGCATTTTATTTCACCAGCTATCATCAAAGGTCCGTTAGCATAAAGTGAAGAATTGTAATGTGCTGTTAAAAAATTTGCTTTTCACAATTTGCTCCGTTTTTTCGATCGATTCTTGATGATCCGAACCTGATGTACGCTCAAAATTCATCAAAAGCATTGCTTTTTGGATCCATAATGTGCAGCAATCAATTTTCCATGCCCCACATTTTTAGTAAATTTAGTTTTTCAAGCGTGATGCGCGTGATTAAATTTTTAGAAGCTTTTGTGGGCCGGAATATTTCACCAAGTTTTTGTCGAAATTTATTTTCGTTTAATTTTGCAAGTCCGCAAAAGCATTCCCGTTGCGCAAGGCGTGTTCTCAATCCAATAATTACACTTTTCTTCGCCTTCTCATCTCTCATTACCTAATTAATCATCAATTTCCACGGAATTCTATTGAACAGCCAAATCCGCGAATTAAGCTCAGAGAATTGGCGAAGAGTTCTAGCGAAGATTGTTTTACAAATAATCACTGATGTGGATCTGAGATTTAATTGATTTCATCGCTGGTAATTTTGAGAAGCCATCAAGGCGGGTAGCCATAATTGATCTTCACTTAGAACAGTGTTCTCGTGGAGTCAATTGCGGGCGATAGTTGGGATGGTAGTGATGTTGGTCTTTTGAGTTTCCTGGGAACTTTTAATGACGATGTTTTGAGTGAATTGAAAAGCGTGGAAAAGATTTGCCAATACGATCGGTGATATTAGAAAACTTGGTATTTTAGTTGTCTAAAAGTTACTCAAAGTTCTTTAAGTGATGACGTCGAAACATCAACGAAATTTTAATCAGAAGGATCTGAAAATTATGTGTTAAGGTTGATAAGGGTCAAATTGCTTCAATTGCTAAAAGTCAAACGCAACCTTAAAATTTTCAAATGCAGTTTAAATCTTGACGAATTCTGAAAACAACATCCGTGACAAATTTGTCGATCAAGTTTCAGGCATTCAAACCACTCACAATACTTGTGCAAAAACTTGTGTTATCATTCAACCAGCTTTGATCAGGGAATCTTTCATTTCATCTTTAGTAAACAATTCTAATCAACTTACGTTTTACACACTTACGTTGTTTCAGAACATGACCAAACTTCGCACCACATTTGATTTCAATTTTACCAATCAAAAACCAGCCCAATCAACCACCAGATCAGTTCCAATAAGCTTCTGCTCCACCATCAATCACTCACTTCCCGTGACCAAACTCAACTCCTACCTTACACGCTACAACAACCTTCACAAATTGTCAAATTTTCCCATCGAAAGAATTCTCTAATTCCCCTGAGAAAATTTCTAGAAAGCACCGCCGAAACTTAAGCGTCACCGGGTTGGTGAAATTGGTTCCATGACGCTGCAGAGACGAGACAAAATATTTATTTATGCACGCGAAACTCATTCTGTTCCATAGCAAAACACAAAAAGCATCATAATTCTTGTATTATTCAAAGTAGCGGGAATTAAACAAGGAAATTGCTGTAGCAAGACGAAAGACACAAATCTGATTCCATCTCAACAGAATTCATTCACAAAGCATTCGTACGAGAAATGCGAGCGATATGTCTTTGCGGCTAAATGAGAAAACTTTTGAACACATTCGGGCTAATTTAATGCACTTTAAACTCTCTTTTCACTCCACGGCCCACATTTTCGATTTCGTTTCAGTCGGTTTCGGGTGTGGGAAAGCTTTTTCGAGAAGTTTTCGTTTGTTAACCAGTTTGTTAATCGAGAAAATATGTAAATTCGCAAGGCAATTTGTGCCGTGATGATGAGATGGGTTCTCGGTGCGTGGAGCGGTTGAGACTTGGTGTCGTAATGGATTTCACCTTGAACTGAAAGCACTTGAGAACACTTTAGGTGGTTGATCTAAAAACGTCCTGAATTTATTGTTTAGAAAGTGAAAAAGTTCTATTCAAGCATTGATCCCACAATTGAAACATTAAACACAGCTTTCAAGCTTCGCCAATCATTGAAATCAATTCATCCGAAGATTCTTAATAAAAGATTAAGCTGAAGATGACCACAAACCATTAACTCGAACGATTTAATCCCTAACGGTCGGCTGAACTGTTAGAATCTCGCCATTATATTCGCGCGCAGTGCTTAACAATCGTATTCGATTGTGCGTGGTAATTAGGTCAGTCGACGGTAATCAATTAATCGTTCTTGAATCGCCGATGATGGCTTAATTGCCCGCTTTATGATGATTTTGATTCTCTTGCATGTCACCATTGACTTGTGCCACAATTGCAGCCAGCAAGTGAAAGAAATTATGATAACGACGTTAACCCATTGAGCCAGTTGCGGCTGCTAAGCCATTGTTCGACGACGTTCTTTGTCAACCAAAAAAACGGCATGGTTCTGTGGATCTTTTGTTCGGCCGTTGAATAATTCATGTGAACGAAAAGAAAATGGAAAGAAATTCATTCATGAATGTTAATTGACGCTCATTATATCGCCTATGATCACTTTTAATCTTGTAACTTTTATTCGCAACATCGACGAGTTTCTTTGTGCTGGATAAATCAATGAAGTGATCTAGAATGCCAGGTGGTTGGGGAACTTTGTCACTTGGTCTTGATGGAAAGATTTTTCATTTAAAAATTATAAATTCAGTTTGTAAATTCTGAATCTACGTTCAAAGTTCCTAAAAATCCTTAAATTTCCACTAAATCTCAACTGTTCATCACCTAACTTCCACTCGGCTCCGTTTCATGACCTGATTCTTCAATGTCTTATTATTGATCGCAATTTAATGATAACGCCGCGACTGTCAATTAACATATTTTTGCATCCACAGACACTTGCAGCAGTGGCCGTTGCACAAGACTACGATGTGTCCGAGATCCAGTGCTCCTTCTCGTCCACAGGCTCTGCCTTGGGCGATGTCATCACTGCGAAGCTAAAAAAGCCAATTGGCTTTAAAGGCCATCCATTGTTTGCCGATGATCGATCGGTCAATCCCGAGAACGATTATTCGTGCACCATTAAGCCTGACCGGGCTGATTCAACAGAGATGAATTACGAGCTGAAAATTACCGATTTCACGAGATGCGGTGTGTTGAAGAGAAATGGATTCGTTCATGTGCGCATTTGGTTCCCGCAATTTCCCGGAGTCGTCATGCAATCCGACCAGGAACTCATCATCATGTGCAAGCCACCAGAGCCGACTGTGATTCAAAACAAGGCAGCTGGCTTCGCTGGAAGCTTGTAAGTTCATTGAAATCAGCGGAAAACTATTGTAGTTCTAATTGAATTTATTCGACCAAAACAGCCCACATGGCGCACGAGTATCAGGTGTAGTTGAAGAAACTCCCGGCAGACTCGAATACGAAGTCGCGCTGTACAAAGAAGCTCCCCCACTGGGACGAATCAACGGGCAGCACGGTCACAACGGACATTTGCCAAAAAACATAACGAACAACGCGATCCAAGGGCTTACCCAGAACAACGAAGTTCCGGTCGATCAGGCCGTTCCAATTGGCACGAAACTCCAGCTGCGCGCCCGGATCAGTCTGCAAAGCGTTTGGAAGTACGTGAAGCTAATGGAAGTCACCGTCTCACCCGATCCCGACGATCCCCATTCAGTTGGATCAGTTTCTCTAGTTCGCGACGGTTGCAGAAACCGCGATTTCGCCTCGATCATCCCACACCAACCGGCCAGATACCGCGACAGACCCAACGAAGTGTTCCTGGACTTTGAAGCTTTCTTATTGAGCTCGATGAAAGAGAGATCGACGTTGTGGATACATTCACAGGTGAGTGATAAGTGGAAACTGAAGAATTTAAATGCAATAATTTGTTTCTCAATAGATCAAAGCTTGCATGGACGCTGCTGACTGTCAACCTGACTTCTGTCTTGATCTTTACGATCAAACTGGAGGAAATAAACGTGAGAAAAAATTATTAAAACTGGAAAATTTACGTCAACTCCTTATTCAACCTCAGGACCACAACACGGACGCAAACGCAGAGCCATCGACCATGACAAGAATGTCACAGATTACACGAAATTCAAAGAAAATCTTCAGTACACGGTGCTGATGCCAGGCGAATTATCAAGAGACATCAAGTACACTGAGTCCGCGGACCAGTGTCGGAATTTTGTGATGATCTCGGGGCTGCTTGCCGGTCTTTTAGCGCTATCGACGGTCATTGTAAGTGCTTCAAAGTCTCAAAACCTCTTCAGTCTAATTAAAGTTCACTCTCCTCAGACCTGCGGTCTTGCATCGAAGCTTCAATCAAATGGCCGAAAGAGCTTAGACGACTTCGCAAACTCAGGCTACGCCGGACGGGCAGTGATGCAATGAAATTCCCGTCGATATTCTAGTTTTTTAGGCATTTTAGACTTCCGAGTAGTACATTTTAACTTATTTATTAGCTTTAGCTGTTAAGCGCAATGCTAATGAGCCTTTTCGTCATGTCGAAGCTTTCTTCGGTGCACCGCATTGGAATCAGGCTCATTGCCATTAAGCGGCGTGGAATAGCCCGTCGGTTAGGCCTAAGTTAGACGCTAAGGGAACCATTTAAAGTATTTTTAGAGTCGTTAGGTGAACGCAACGAAGCGTTTGCGGAGACGATCATGGAGCTGATGATACCAAAAGCGAGTCTGGAAGTTTTTCCTCGAAATATAAGAGAAAAATAAAGATTTCTGGATTTTAAACACAAAATAACTAAGCCCGACTTTCACTCAAACACTGTCGCACTTCTTTTTCAGGATGTTCAATTTTATTTCTGATGTTTGCATACGAGAACATCTTTCAAAGATTATCATTCACTTAATCCTCCGACTCAACGTTTTCGGTTTGGAGCTCCTTGAAGGTTTCGACTGGAACGTAGGTGACCAAGGTGTACAACTTGTTGACAGAGTCTTCATCATCGTTGCGACGGCGAGAGAGGCGAACTCGGATGCGGAAAGGTGGATTTCTACAAACAATCGCAATTAAGTCACTGATACTCAATAAACTGCTGTCATTTCTCACCTGATACCACGGCTCCAGATAGCCTTGTTCAAGCGGGTGTCAATTCTCACATCCTTAGTGTTCATTTCCTTCTCGGCGAACTTGCGGATGATCTTGATGGCTCGGGGCGAGCGCTTCTTGAAACCGATGGTGTGAAGACGCTTGTTGAGGTGAATCGTGCACTCGCGTGTCACAACCTCGTTGATTGCAGACTTGGTGCGTTTTTCAGACTTGCCTTTGGCCATTTTGCTGGAACCTACGGTGGAAGCAGAGAGAAAATTAGAAATTGATTGGTGAAATTTAACCTCAAAGTTGGTTGTAAACTGATTTGTGCGAATGAAAATTATTTAGGTGGTCTGCGATGCAGATTGCGATTGGTTGGCGATGTTTTAATGTGAACTGGATGTGAGAATACAATTTGGAAGTCTCTGGAAAGCTGCACATTGCAAATGTCGACAACAAAAACAGAAATTCACAATTAGCTGCAATTTTTTGCACTTTCTCGCTATTTGAACGGCAATTATCCGGTGTTCCTGTGCATTTCCGGATCGACCAGGTTGTTATGAGTAACCGCCAACAGTTTCATTGCACAAATCTGCGGTTGAACCAGGTGAAATTAATTTTATTTGCAGAAACGTACCACACGTTTAAATGGTTTTGATGAAAAAGGAGTTTGATTAACGACGCATCTTCAGACCCCGACACTTAACTCCGATTAACTCTTCGAAGGGTCGGCGTAGCGAACACAGAAAAGACTTTGTACATGACAGAAATTTAAAATAATATCAAGAACCGCTGGATCAAGTAAGTTCGTTAGTGCTAATCGCAGCGGAATTTTAACAGTCAAGTGCTCGTCCGACGTCTGACCTCAGTCTTGAACTGTTAGAACTCCAGCTTCGAACTAAATCGCCTGAAAATTTTTCTTCGACGAAAATTTCTTTATTTTCATTTTTTCACCAACTTTTTCTCCCCCGCAGACGAGCCGTGCAGAGTCGTTGGTTAAGTAAGCAGCCCGCGTATCGCCATGGATCACGCGTCGAGAGGTTTAGGATATCGTTTAAACAGGTAAAGCCGAGTCCCGTAATGTCGTCATCGTCTTAATTAAATTAACAACAACACTTTCAATCTTCCCATTCCACTCGTTCACTCGTGATTCTTTCTCTTTTCTTTTAAGATAAACACATTAACGCGTCGAGAAGAAGCAGTCAAGTCGTCTTTCTTTTCTTCTGGTGGGGAGAGAAGTTATGGAATTCTATTCCAATAAATATGTCCGCTCATCCTCTCAAATCAAATCATCATCCTCACCGATATACAGCAACCGAAGATTTCTCCGCACAGCCAATCTGATCCGCGACTATAAAGACTTTCAGTTCTACGATCATGCGAAGCGGAACCTTAAAGGAACAAACGTGAACAGTGACGCGAGTGCAAATAGCGAAAATGCAAACAGTTTAGTCACGTATGAACACTTGGGTGAATCTTGGCTGGAACTAGTCCTGCCACTCACCATACTCGCCATAACAGTGCTCGGCGTGGTGCTGATCGGTGTCATACTTTTTATTTGGATAAGAAAATATTTTAGTGAAACTCGCGACAAGTGTTCGGGCACGAAAAACTTTTACGCGCCAAAAAAGTGCGCCGACAAGCTCAACCGGAAGATGAACAGCCGCCGGTGGCTGCGCGGACAGAGCAAACAAATTGACAGTCAGGTGGTGAGCGACCTGGAGCAGAAGCTCGAGACGGTGGACCACAAAAACTCGCCGCCGACTTCGCCAAATTCTCAGAAGCAAAACGATGACCAGCTGCCTTCCAGTGGCGAAAGTGACAGCGAGGCTGGCACAGAAATACTCAATCAACCAGAAGATCTGCAAGACGAGGACGAAGAAGATGGAGTGCCGGCGGCCAAGTCAAATCCAATCATACTTCCATGTTCGATGGCGATGAGCGACTTCAGCGTGGCTAGCTTGATCCACCCACAGCCCTTCGGCTCGGGTGACACGCCAGTTCAACAAGTGACGCCATCTTCGTCGTCCCTGTCGCTTCTGCAGGAAGAACTGCACTGCATACAGCCACGCGAAGATCAAACGAGCAAGATTTACAAATCAATCGCGACTTCACCGCCTCCGTTCAGCCCCATCGTCCATCATCATCACCATTCATCACACAAATATGCAACAACCGGCACTCAAACCTACTTCACCAAAGCCCCGAACAGCCCCAACAACAATCTCCTGAGCTCATCGTTCGCCGTTCTGCAAACACCGACGACCTCCACTGTGCCGAGCGGGAATCCCTTCGCGTCGGAGAACAAAGAGAACAAAGAACCGCAAAAACAGCGCAGTTCTTGTCTCAACAAAGCCATCAGCAACTTCAAGAATGACAACTGTGGCACCAGCAGCTCTCCATCGTCGCCGTCGAGCGTCATCTCCACATCACCAAAGCTTTCTACATCACCCAAGTTAAACCAGAATGTTCTGCAACAGCAGAATTCACCTGTTTCGCAATCCGGAGATTCGCCACCCATCACCCGACAGTTCAGTTTTTCACCAAAACTCCTGACAGGCACGCACAGCCCGACGATATCATCCGCCAACTACAAGTTTGGAAATTACTTTCGATTCCCCGACGTCGGCACGCCTCCCGTGCCGTCCCTGGTGCAAAAGGTCGAAGACAAGTCATCATCGAGCTCGTCATCACTCAATAAACAGAGCTCGACGAACACTTCCGATGAGTCGACTGACGTGGCGATCAAATCGTTCCAAAATCTCAGCATGGAGAGTGACAAGGACGCAATCATCCTGAAGATCGACGAAGTGGAATCGCCGGTGGTGGAAGCGCGATCGCCTTCAATCGACTTTGCGTACAGCAACCTCAACAATAACAACCCGCACAGTGGCAACACCTTGACGATTAGACGCGCCCGCTTAAAGTCCATTTCTTTGGACTCGGAAGGCGCGCGGCTGGTCGAGGAGAACCTGACAATGCCAGTGGAAGAGCTGGTGGAGATTGCGTCATACAACAATAAGCAACTTAGTGACTCGGACTTGACGTCCGATGCCGATAACTCGTCTAACAATAATCGCTACAATCCAAAGAACATTAACAATCTAACAATCAATCTCGACTTTCGCGACAGCACACTGGATGTGACCGAGACGAGTGATATCAATATGAATCAGGATCAGGAGTACGACGAGACGGACGATTCCATCTGTCGGACTCCCACGATGAAATATTTCCGCAACAAAAAGGCTGTGTCGTTGGACTCGGATCATCAGGACAGCGGAAAGGCCGCTGGTGGCAAGACCGCCTCGTCCGAGACCTTCAATTACTACTTCGGGCAGACGCAGAGCAAGATGAACAGCTCGATTTCGGTGCCGTCGACGCCAAAGCACTTGACGTCGAACAAACTGAAGATTTCGTCGAGCGACGAGCGCGGAGGGCACGGAATGGGCTGTGGACGGTACAGCCGGAAGTTGGGAAGCTTCGAAGAGAACTCGGACGGTGGAAGGCACCACTTGGTGACCACACAGACGTCACAGGTGTATAAAACGAACCTCACTGCTTCCATTCAAACGCTCAACGTCAGCTCAAGCAATTTGAAGACGCTGCCCGAAATCATGAGCATCTCGGACTTTGATGGAAATCAATCGCCAAAACCGGGGCCGCGAGTCGGTCCCATCGGAATTCCACCTTCAAAGAGTGGAATTCTTCAAAGGCGCGGGTCTAATCAAAGCTTAACGCTGAACCTCGACGGAAGCTGCGGGAATTTGTCGCGCGGGCTGAGTTGCAGTAATTACAGCCTCGGGAACATACACGGGTCGCATTTAAACATCGCCGGGTCGAATCACAACCTCCAGAATCAGCCGGGGAACCGGCCAGTGGCGTTGAAGAAAACTCACTTGCAACGTCGCGGTTCTAACTCAAGTCTAAACCCGAGCAACCAGGATTCTAGTAACAATTTGAATCGATTCAACAGTCACAGCTCTCTCAATATCGCCGGGTCGCGGCCTCAAAGCAAGGGTCTGTTGGAACGACGGAACTCAAATGCGAGCTTGACGCTCAACGTGCACAATCGCGGTCTGTCGATCAGCAACTGCAATTTGCGTGGCTCTGAGTGCAGTTTAAGCAGTGTCAACACGAACCAAATGGCGGATCTGATGATGATGGAACAGGAAGCTGAAGAACAGGCAGCCAAAGATCAAGAGAACTGCGCGAGAAGTCACCGGAAGTTCTTGAGTTCTGAGAACCTTCACAACCTGTCGGCCCAATCGCGTTGTCCAATGAGCTCCGAAAGTCATCACCGGCAGCAAATGCATCATCAGACGCCGTACGGGTCGATCGACAACCTCAAACAGGCGCAGCCATATCACGAGAAGATCCATGTCATCAGCACAAAGCCGCTGAGTCCGCAAAGCACATCGGAAGACTTCAAAATCTACTTGGCGAACATTCAGTTCCTGCAGAGCGCGTCGAACACGCTCGACAACGAACATCTCACGACCCTCAATGAACTCTTTCAAAGTTCTTACAAAAACCAGCCCAAACCCACCGGAGAACATCCGCAACTCTTCAACAATGACGACATCCTGAACAACCGGATGGGAAACGACGGTCCACCTATCACCTTTGCCAACGCTTCCCCCGACGAAGACCAGAAGGAACTTCTCATCAAACTCCACCAGGAGTTCTGGAACCTGCCCACGAACTACCAAGAGAAACCGATGGTGTTCGGATCGCAGCCCAAAAACCGCTACAAAACTATCTTGCCAAATGAACATTCACGGGTTATTCTGCAGAAAGAAGACGACTTTCAACCAGAGCCGTATATCAACGCTAACTTCATTAAGGTGAGTCATGATTCTTGATTTGTTAATGATAATAGATTAAATTGTGTACAAAATCACCTTCCAAGGCTCAAAATTGTACAAAAAAATCTTCCAGTGCCTTTAATTGTGTTCAAGAGCACCTTCTAGTGCCATTAAAACTCACTTACTAGCTCTTTCGCCATTTCCAGGGTCCTGACTACGCCAGCGACGCTTACATTGCCACACAGGGTCCCATGCAGAACACAATCTACGAGTTCTGGCTGATGATTCTCCAGAACATCCAGAAGGTGGACGGTGCCGGCATTCAGAAGATTGCGATGCTGACAGACTTCATCGAAAGCGCCCGCCAAAAGTGCGCCGTGTATTTCCCTGCAGAACATGACGACTTGCTGATTTTCACCAGCACAGGCTCGACGCAAGACGAAAGGACGGTGAGGGATGGTTTGGAGACGATTTTCGATCCGGGGAAAGACGACGAAGAAACTGACGACGCGGGTAGTCCGCCGATAGCATTTAACTTTTTCGTGGTGAAGAACGTCGGACTCAAACAGAAGAACGGATACTCGATAAGACAGCTTCGCCTTCACTACGGCAGCTCACAAATGGACAAAATCCATCGCCACGACGTTTACCACTACTGGTTCCCCGACTGGCCTGATCACCGGTCCCCTCAAGACATTGACGTGCTACTTGACATGAGCTTGGACCTTTTGGACGGGAACTGCTTGAAGGACTTTGACGAAACGGCTAGTGACGAAGACACTCGGAGCCCGCTTCCGGTGCTGCACTGTTCAGCAGGCATCGGACGGACCGGCTGTCTCGCTGCAATACTCAATGGACTCGGTCAGATCCGAGCCAACAATGAAGTAGACGTGCTGGGAATTGTGTGCAACCTGCGACTGCAGCGAGGCGGCATGGTGCAGAACAGCGAACAATACGAGCTGATTCACCGGTCGATTTGTCTCTATCAGCATAAACTCAGTCAGAAATAGACGAAAAAAATGTTATTTTAAATGAATTGTCGACTAAACTTTGGCTTTTAAGTTCTCGAAAAAGTATTTTTGAAGTGAAAAACTGAAGTTTCTTAAGAAAAAAACGTTTGAAAATGGAAAGAAAAAAAGCATAAAAATAATTCTCGTTCTTAATCAAAAATCTATAATGGAATTATTGTTGAAATGTAGCCAAAAAAAGAAATAATAATGACGATGAAAATTTCCCAATTAGTCCCATTGTTGCGATCTAGAATAAGCTTGGAATACTGAATTGATGAAAATTTGTGGAAAACTTGAACCTTCAAAAGTTAAATTAAGTGTTCAAAGGTAAAAATCCTAGAATCCAAGCTTTTTCTAGACGGCTCCGGTCTCAACTTGATGAAAAATGTTTGAAAACTTAAACTAGAACTACGAAAGCATGAAAAACTTTAACTGGAGACACTTTGAAATGATTTTTCTAAGCAGTTCTTGAGTTTTCTCCCCGATTCGCCCTCACTTGACATGAGGGAAGATCCTTTTAATACTAATGCTTTAAGACGACGATAGAAGGAAGAAGAGAAATTAACCCGACAATCGATGAAAATTCATTTTGTGAGTTTCCAAACTTAAGTGTCATTGTGTCACCTAAAATCGCTTCTCCCAAACGGTGTTTTTAATTTTTTACAGATCCGAAAGAAGCTTGAGAAATTATATATTACTTAAATGAAAGTGAAATTAAGTCTATATATGAATTGTAATGTTATTTAATTATTATTAGCGTGTCGCAATAAAGAAGTCATGAAATTGAAAAAAATTCTTGGAAAATTGATTATAGTTTGACTAAGTTCGAGGATTTTGAAGGTTCTCTTAGAATTTTCAGCTGATTTTCAACACTTTCAGGAGGAACCAATCAACAAAGTTAGGTGAATTGGTTAATGTTGTACAAAAACTTAATTTTATTGAATTATTGGTTTTGTACTTGAAAGTTTGTGATATTTTGGAGGAAAATTTTCTTGAAAAGCATTAACAGAGATTTCAACAGAAAAACATTAAAATTACTAAGACAAATTTTGCATAGAGTAAAGTTATTAGATCAGATAGAAATCAAAGTTAATTAAATGAGTTTATCGTTAGACAGTTATGAGAAGTGTTTCAAGGTAGAAATCGTATCAGTGTAGCCGAAAGCTCTAGCCACCTTTCATGTGCTTGGCGCAAGCGTTGTCAGTTTCGTTCAAATCCTCCTTGGGCAAGTTGACGACGTCAGACATGGTCGAGGACATGTTGAGATCGAATTGTTCAGCTTCAGAACTCGAGACTGCACTTGATTCTTCCATGACGCCCAAGAATACCTGGCGACGCTGCTCTTTCTTGATCTTTTTAGAGTACTTTTCGATCTTTTCTTCAGTCTGCTTGCGGATTGCGATGGTTTCTGCTTTGAAGTTGTTAATCGCATTTGTCAAAGTGTCTATTTCCTTCTTGCGATCGATGACGAGATTTGGACCGTTTTCGATGTTCTTAGCAAGCTCTTTGTTTTCAAAGATCACCAATTCCTTCATCTCCATAGCTTTCTGGAAGGAATTTAAAGCTTTCTGCATTTCTGCGTTGTACACTTCAAGCGAAGTCAGATTTACAGAGGTCACCTTGGCCTTTTCTTTAATCTGCGCGGCCACGTTCTGATTGCCTTCACGAACACGTTCAGCACGCTTGTTCATCTTGACAGTGGCTGTCTTCTGCACGAAGCCCTTCTGCAATTCCAAATTCGATTCGCGGTCCTCTTTAGTCGCTGATTTTTGTGCTATTTCCAGCTCGATTTTTTTCACTACGGCTTCAGCAGCGGTTTTCTTCTCAGCGAGCTCGGCTTGAGATGCCTCAATCGTCTTCATCTGCTCACGCAACTCTTCGAGCAATCGATCTTTGTCGGTGATATTTAGTTCAGCCTTCTCAAAGCGAGCAGTCAGAGCCGGAATGTCAACTTCTGCGAGTTTGGCTTCATTTTTCAAGCCAGCTTCCTTCTTTTTCTGCAGCTCCGATACCTGCAATTTTATCTCCGCGGCCTTTTCGTCAATGTATCGTCGAACTTTTTCAATTACTTGCAATTCATTTTCGGCATGGGCTTGTTTTTCACCGACTAAGAGGATGAAAAGTTCTTAGAACTCGATAAATCTTTAGAGAATTGAATTATTTACTCTTCTGGTTAAGGCCATCGCACTTTTTGTCGGCGTCATTGCTCATTGCAATGAACTTTCTGACCGTTTGCTGATAGTCATTACGCTTGGCTGATACTCCAGCTTGGGTTTCCTGGAAGTCATCGACCAGCTCGTTGTAAGCCTCCTTTAAATTATCGAAAGTTAAAAACCTGTTTAAGAATTTCCATCAGAATGAGAAATTACCTGAGCATCTTTGAACTCTTCGGTCCCTTCAGCCATGATTGATTTCTGCTTAGAATAATAGAGCTTGTTCTTTTTGATCTCGAGCTCCATTTCCGCTTTCTTACAAGCAACAGCCTTCAGGACTCTCAGCTTTTCATCTCTGTCCTTCTTCATCGGACCGAGCTTTGCTCTGGTCTCTTGAGTCTGTCTCTCAATCATCGCAGTCGACTTCTCCATTAACTTCACGACGTCTCCGTGCTTCATTTGGGAAATGTCATCATGCAGAGTAGGCGCACGGACGGTTCTGATCTCTTCCATTGTTTCCCGAGGTTTTTCTTTCTTCGGCTTTTGGGTTCGAGAGCGTTTCTGGAGAAATCGGGGAGTTTGAGGTTTTTCGGGAAAGTTTTACTTACGTTATATGCGCTTCATACCTGAGTTGGTTTCTGCGACATTTCTGTGGTATTTTACACTTGTTAAACGATTAAAATGCGATAAAATTCAGGAGCTGTTTCAACTTGTTGCGTTAACAGGTTAAAATGACGACAGCGCTGCCACCGGAGAATAAATTAAACTTTCAAATTGTGTCGTTAAATATCTAACAGGTTGACAACACAACCAGGAGCTACATTCTGGTTTATTCAATTTATCTGTTTAAATCGCTTTTTTCTAATTCAACGTAAATTTTTTTGATTGAAAGTTAAGAATTTTACTTTGAAGCGAAGCGACGAACAAAAAATTTAACGTTTTTATTTTCAACTAAAATCTAAACCCAGACCGTCTTTTAACTAGCCGCTTCTCTGAAATTCACATTCTCTAAAACATAGCGATCTATAACTATTTATTTGTAATAGATGGCTAAGTCCAAAACTAAATTTCGTATGAGTCACATCGTCTCTCATTTCTAATTCATAAAAACGACAACAGCGTCATCAAACTACTTCATCTAGCAACAGAAGGTGTTGGTTTAACGGATTTATTTTCAAAGCAGTCGATGAAATTGTTTGCTCTGTGTGGAAATAGTAATTCTAGCTAGTTATTAAAGGAATGCACCACATCTTCAGTGCTTAAGCCAACCACCAGTAGACACAATGAGCGGAAAAAATGGACGACAGGCACTGCGTGGTGCACTGGGAGAAGAAACGTAAGAAAACAAAAAAAGTTTATCAACAAAAATTCTTAAATTGAATTTCTCGTTTTAGACCATCAGAACGATCGCTGTCTACAGTCGATAATCAGTCGTTCCAATCAAGCTCGCCAGCCAAACGTTCTTCACCTCGCAAAGGTACTGGAAAGGAAAATGCTAAGCCGGAAGCACGGACTCCGGCAGCTAAGAACAAGCCCGGACCATCGAAAGGCAAAACTGCAACGCAATCTGCAAGAGCATCGAAATCGACAAACTCTCGCAGAAAAGCTCAAGAGACAAGCGAATCAGAGTCGGAGGAAGAAGAAACACCGCGCAGAATGAGAAAAACTAAAGCAGCAGTCCCTCAAAGCAAAACCAAATCTCGCGCCCCACCATCGGAGCCAAATCCCGAGTCCGAAGAGTCGTCTGAGACACAGCATCGTTCCAAACGTCCACAGAATCGCCAGCCAAGAGCGCCATCGCCTTCACCGTCAAGACCGGCAGAGAAGTCCATAGAAGCAAAAGCAGTGGAGAAACCGAAGGGAGCAGCCAAACGCAAGCAGGGCGTTCCAGTCTTACGTGAAATCCAGCGACTCCAGTCAACCACTGATGCGCAGATTCCGCGTGCTACGTTCTCTCGACTTGTGCGTGAGATCATGCAGCGTGAAGAGAGTGGTGGCGCTCACCTGCGTGTCACTCCTCAGGCTCTGGAAGCATTGCGTGAGTCCAGCGAGGTTTTCATTGTGCAAGTGTTCAGCGATTCGTACCTTATAACACTGAACCGAAAGCAGGTGACGCTGGCGCCAAGAGACGTGCAGCTCGTGATGTACCTGCGAGGTCCATTGTCTGGTGGCAACCGGCCCGTCCGATAACTCTTCAATTTATTTACTGATCGATTTATTTTCTCATTTGTTTTGTATAGCGTAAGTCAAAGCTAGTTAAGTGACATTTAAAGTTTGAAGGAAAATAAAAGTTAACGAAATAAACGAATTTCAAAAAGAAGTTTTTGTTTTGATTTTGAGTCGGCAGATCGTAGCAAGATATTTTACAGAAAACCATGGATTCAAGCGACGATGAACAGCATCCTGATGACGAGGACGTTTTGTGCAAGTACGGCACTGCTTTGACGCCTTACGAAGCCGGTAAGTCCGGTTTGACGTGTTATTTCGAAAGATTTTCCAAAGATTTCCTCGATTTTAGATGAAATTCCGTCAAAAAAGCCGATTCATGTTGAAGATCAGGTTGTTAAGGATGAAAACGGACGACGGAGGTTCCACGGTGCTTTTACAGGTGGCTTCAGTGCAGGATATTGGAACACGGTTGGATCCAAAGATGGTAAAAAGTTTGTAAACGTTTAAATGCAATTTGACTTGAAATCATGTTTTAGGCTTCACACCGGCTGAGTTCAAGAGCTCACGGGCTGAAAAAGGCTCGCTCAAACAGTTCAAACCCACTGATTTCATGGATGAGGAGGACATGGGGGAATTCGGCATTGCACATCACAAGATCCAGACCAAAGAGGATTTTGCAACCGACTCCAAGAAGCGGCGACGAGAAAAACCTTCGGAAGGGCCGATCCCTGGTGAGCCGGTGCTGAAAAATCTCCTGAAACCAGCGCGTGACAAGGCCGCCGTGCGAATTCTCAAGTCGATGGGATGGCGAGATCACCAGGGCATCGGATCACGTCTGACTTACCGCGAGAAGAAGAACACGAACGAGCGGAACAAGCGCGAGATGTATCTGCAGAAGAAGTACGGGACTATTGGCCCAGGTATGCCAGACGAAGACTCTGGTGGTGACATCTCAGACGATGAAATCACTTTTGCACCGGACGACTTCGATCCCTTCATCGCAAATGTCAAGAACAACTCGTTCGGTCTCGGTTACTCCGGCCTTCAGTCGTCGATACCGGGAGCATCACAACAAGTCAACCTCTTCGAGCCCTTTCAAATCGTCGATCGGAGCAACAAGAAACTGTCGATCAGAGGTCAGGCGTTTGGTGTTGGTGCACTGGAGGAAGAAGACGATGACATTTACGAGCAAGACGACATGAGTCGCTACGATAAGTCACTGGAAGACCGCGCCAAGTCGAAGAAGAAGAGCAAGGCCATCAAACCAGTTGACTCTGCCCTCATTGAAGGCTTTTCCAAAGCTTCAATCTCCGACAGCAGCGTAAAGGTGTTCTCAGTGGACTTGTCGAGAAATTTTGTGCCACGCAATTGGCTGACTCGACGGTCTCGCTTTGCTCCGCTTGATCAGAATCGAGCGAAGCAGTTGGAAGAGAAGAACAGGCACAAAGTGCTGGGTCTTGGACGACATGACCTGAAACCGGAAGAACGCGGTGCTTTGCTCAACGAGATAGTGTTCGTGGAGAAGCAAAAACCGATGGAGATAACTGAGAAACCTCCGGTCAGGGACGAAGCAGAAGAAAAACGTCGTAGAGAAGAACAGCGGCTTGCTCGAGAGGAAGAAAAGCGCTTGAAGATTCAAGAATCAGCGAAGAAGATCACAGAACTGATGAACAGCAAGACATTTGTCAGCGAGAATAACGAGTCCTTCTTGCCATTCGCTGGAAACAGCGACAAGCAGGCCCGCTACGACAAGTTTGTAGCGCTGAAAAGCTCAAACGAGAAGGAAATCGAAAAGCTTTTGAAAGACATCCAGCCTCTCAACATGTCCAGCTTCGACCGCGAGATGGAAAAGAAGGAATTCATGCAAGCCAAGCGGATGTACCAGCCACTGGACTCGCTGATGGCGAATCGATTTATCAAAGAAGCGGACGTGAAGAAAGACCAGAAGCTGACCAAGAAGACAGAGAGTGGCAAGGAAGTGACAGTGGTGCAACGGACGAAAGTGATGTGGAAGCCGCACAAGGAGTTGTGCAAGCGGTTCAACGTTCCAGAGCCGTTTGGCGGCATGATGTTCGACGAAGACGAAGAAAAGAAACGGAAAAAAAAGTCGAGTTCGCTGTTCGACTACATTGGAGTGCCTCTGAACACGAAAGCCAACTTCATCACACCTCAGATCATACCCAGGAAGATGGTCGTCGACGATCGCAAGAAGATCGCCGAAGACGAACAACGCAAAAGCTTTTTAGTGGCGATCGAGAAGGAAAAATCGTTCATGACTGCAGATCCCAGCAAACGTATGGCTGCTAAGGATTTCTTCGAAGCGCCAGAATCATCGAGTTCGTCTACGTCAAAAGCTTTAGCTTCATCGTCTACAGCTCCGTCGACTTCTAAAGTTCCAGTTGAACGACCGAAGGAAGTCAGCAACGAACCACCGCAACCTCGCACTGAACTTGAAATCAAAGTCGCTGAAAGCATCAACAAGAAACCTGAAGATAAAAAAGACTTGTTCAAGGCGATTTTCTGTGACAGCGATGATGAAGACGACGAGCCGGACACATCGTCAGCTCAGGATACTCTTTCAGAAACCCAAAAGTCGACGTTTATCGAAAGCTTCTTAGCCACAAAATCTGCAAGCGAGATCAACGTTTTGCGCAACGACGAAGCGCCGAGTGGAATTTTCAAAAGCATTCTTCAAATCGCACCGACATTCGAAGTCAAGAAGCCCGAGAAGGAAAAGACACCAGAAAACATTTCTTACGGTCCGAAACTTCCTGATTCGCTGGCTTCACTTCCTGTTACCATTCGCGACGATTCAACCTCGTCCGACAGCAACTTAGACGAGAAAATCATGAAAAAACTGAAGAAATCCAGCAAAGTGCGTGAAGAATGGGTGGAAAAAGACAAGCTCAAGTCTAAGAATTCTAAAAAGCATAAAAAGGAACACAAGAAGAAACAAAAAAAGCACAAATCAAGAAAATAAATCTGCAAACTTCTTATCGAGAACCATTCATTTCTGATTAATGTTTATTGAGTGCTTTGACAGGTTGATTCGAATACATTATGTTGCATGCCAGAACATAAAGCGAGAACAAGTTAATAAAATCCAGTTTGCTGGCTGAGTTGCCGGGCCTACGGATGCATTTTCTTCTTGTGCTTGAACAACGAAGAAGTATCGCCGGATCTGTAGCTGCAAAGGGTGCACGCAAATGGCTTTTCACCTGTGGAACGGAAGTAATAAGAAATTGCTCAAGTTAAGCTAGCAGCTTCAACTCACCAGTGTGTGTGTTTTTGTGGATGATCAGACCGTGACTTCTCGCAAAAGTCTTGCCGCATCCAGGATGATCGCAGACGAAGTTTTTGATCTTCTCGTGGATGACCTTCATGTGCCGGCGGAAAGTCGTGAACTGATTGAAAGTTTTGTTGCAGATTTCACACGTTTTGTTGTCTTTGTGGTTCTCGGTGTGGTGATACGAGTACTTTAGCTTGCTTGAGTAGATTTTAGGGCAGAGCTTGCAATGGAACATTCCGTCGATGACATCGTAGAATAGACTCAGCGATATGTTGGGATGGCGTCGGCCGTTTGGAGTGCCGTGAGTTGAGTTGGAACGTGCAGCGCCTCGGCAACTCTTTCTTTGGTGCACTTTGACCTCAGCGACGTTCGAGAAGCCATCGCCGCAGCCATCGCAGTAGAACGGAGCTGGAACGTTGTGGTGGCGGTACATGTGGATGTTCAGAGAGTTCTTAGTTGAGTAGAAGAGCGTCGGACACATCTCGAAGAAAGGGCAAGGGAACTTCTCGCCCATGTGAACCGACCGCATATGACGCTTCAAGCTGTTCTTGTGGCGGATCTTGATTCCGCAAATGTCACAGGAGAAGTAAATTGGGTTGTCAGTGTGTGCTTCAGCGATGTGGTCGACTAGATTGCAACGGCGACGGAAAGGACGAGCGCAAATTTGGCACAAATAGGAAAATCCGAATTGGTGGTCCTTGATGCATCGCTCGGTGGCCAGAACTGATCCTCGTTTTCTGTTGCACACTTTACAAATCAGTTCGTTTGCGTGATCCGCCTTCATGTGTTCCTTTTTCTCGAAAATCTTCTTGAAAACCTTGTCGCAGAACACGCAACTGTAGTCTTCAACCCTCGTTTCACGTCGATCGGCCTGCGATCCCGGAGTTTTGATGGGTTTCTTGTTGAAAGACTTTCGGTCGACGCTGGAAGCTTGACGAGACGGTTGCGCAAACGCTCTTGGGGGCTCTTCGTCTCGTGAATAAGCGTCATGCTTCTGTAGCACTGGAAGTGCATAGTTGGAAGCCTCGCCGACGTATGACACAAGCCAGTCTGGGTCGACTTTGATGTTCACTTCGCAGTTGTCTGGTTCCAAATGTTCTTCAGGTTCGTCTTTTAAGTGCTTCCGAAGCAGTTGGTCAGTCTCGATGCACTTCTCTTTGATCTCGCATGCTATATCCACCTTCTGCAGGCAATCGTAGCAGATTTTCTGCGGCATGTGATCGTCTTCTTGGACCTTAAAATTATTTTCATCAACAAAAATCCAAAATGTTTAATGAAAATTGTACAAACCTCGATTCCAGCACAGAAATTCAACTTTTGGGCATGGCTTTCACTCTCAACGATGCCGAACAGCTCCACCAACTCGTTTTCGTCACTGTTCAAGCATATTCTGCATGCATTTCCGCGCATCTCTGCGGCAATTACACTTTTTCTATTTTTCAGCGACTTCAAGAGGTAAACAACAAATGAAAACCGATTCGAGTTGAACTGACCACATTGTGGAAGAAAAATTCACCACGAGTCATGCTTAAATATTTTTAATTTTATTGAAAGCAGCAACGATTTCTTAATATACTTAAGTATATTAAGAAATCGTTGAAAGCAGTTTTGAACATCGATCAAGTAAACCTTAAATAGCTACTCATACTCAAGCGGATCCGAATATTTATTTCACTCAGTTCCAGGATATTTCGTCGACACAACTGAGTCCATTCGAAGGTGTGCAAGAACATCTTTCTCTTCAGTCCTTTTCTAAATAGTCCAGTCGACACCACAAATTCTACGCGATTATTAAATATTGTGAGTCACAATGTCGTCCCTACTGACAGCCGAGGTCAAATGAGCTTGCCAATGGAACGAAAGCCTAATACTATGGATGCATTTTCCTTTTGTGCCGGAATAGTGCTTGCTTGTCTCCAGTTCTGAAGCTGCACAGAGTGCACAGGAAAGGCTGTTCACCTAAAAAAGAAAACAACTTCGTTAAAAACCACTTTCAAGTCGCAAATTCTAGTCTTACCAGTGTGAGTATTCCGGTGGCTTATCAGCGCTCGGTTCCTAGCAAAAGCCATGCCACAGCCGGGATGTTCACAGTGGAAATTCTTGACTTTCTCGTGAACAGTCTTCAAATGTGCGCGATAACCGGCGTTCTGTTTAAATGTTTTGTTGCAGATCTTACAGGTTTTGTTGTCCTTGTGGTTCTCAGTGTAATGCGATGCGTACTTCAGCTTGCTGGTGTAGACTTTAGGACATAGTTTGCAGTGAAAAATGCCGTTGACAATTTCATAGAACCTCTGCAAGCTGTTGTGCGGTTGACGTCGAGTCATTTGCTCGCCAACGCCAGCTGAATGACATCGCGGAGTCTTCCGGCATGATTTACGTTGATGTGCTTTGACTTCCGATTCATTTGTGAAGCCATCGCCACAAGCCTCGCACGAGTAAGGCGCTGGAACATTGTGTTGTCGGTACATGTGGATGTTCAGAGAGTTCTTAGTCGAGTAGAAGAGACCAGGGCAAACGTCAAAGAACGGGCACGGAATTTTCTCGCCTTGATGAACGGATCGTATGTGACGAAGCAAGCTGTTCTTGTGTCTGATTGTGATTCCGCAAAGATCACATGTGAATGGAGTTTGTTCTTCAGTGTGAGCTTCAATGATGTGATCGTTTAGGTGGCAGCGTCGTCGGAAGGGTCTTGCGCAAATCTAAAAATTATAAGAAATTCAGTGTAATGTCTCTTACAAGGATTTCAAGAAGCCTTACTTGGCACAAATAGTTATATCCAAACAAATGATCCTTCATGCAGTTCTCCGTGCCAATGACTGAGTGCCTTTTCTTGTTACAGATTCGGCAAACGAGTTCGTTGGCGTGTTCAGCCTTCATGTGACGTTTTTTCTCGATGATTTTCGGGAAGATTTGGGCGCAGAACAAGCAGCTATAGTCTTCAGCTCTGGTTTCACGGCGTGACGGGGCGGCATCTCCTGTTGGTGGTGCTTTTGGTGATTTTATTTTCGGTGTCTTAATTGGTTTTGATCGTGGAGCCCTCGGTGCGCTGCTGGTGACTTCGACGGGGAGCTCAGGCCACTCAGTTTCCTCTTCGCTGCGGAACTCATCGTCTCGGGGGTACATTGACATTGGATAGTTGGGCGCTTCTGGCCCAACAGCCACGAACCAGTCAGGATTCGCTTCAACTTTGATCTCAATTTCATTTTCGGGTTCGACGGCCTCGGGTTCAGGTTTAAACTGCTTTCGAAGCAGCTGGTCAGTTTCAATGCATTTTTCCTTGATTTCACAAGCCACTTCCACTTTTTGCAAGCACTCGCCGCAGATTTTCTGCGGAAATAAGTCGCCTTGGTAGACCTGAGACCATTTTAAGTTAAAACAGGTCATTGCTACTCGAAAACTCCATACAAACCTCGATTCCAGCGCAAAAAGTCAACTTGTACGCAATATTATCCCTTGTATTCACGCTGAACAGCTCCACCAACCGGCCCTCGTTGCTGCTCAAGCAGATTCTACACGAGTTGATCCGCATTTGTGTTTTTATTTGTCTTCAAATAATTTTCCAAATTTTCAGCGACTCAGAACAAATGAAAACCGATCCAGTGTAAACAAAACCGATTGGAAAAGAAGGGATCTGGAAAATAACCACTTCTTAAGGAAACTTCTTCTTCATGAATTAAGTCGATAAATTGTTTAATATTTAGTAAAGTTGCTCACGGTTTACTTTATTCTTCTATTAATAAACAAAAGCATTTGTACTCTTGGTCACAAGTTCCTGAAGAGAGCTACGTCAATTGCGTATGCATCTTCTTCTTGTGCTTGCACAGCGTCGGCAAGTCTCCCGTTCGGAAGCTGCACAGGTTGCATGCGAACGGCTTCTCGCCGGTGTGGGTGTTCCTGTGACTGATCAGGACGTATCTCGTGCCAAAATTCTTGCCGCATCCAGGATGATCGCAGTGGAACTTTCGAATCTTCTCGTGAACGACTTTATAATGCTTGCGGTAAGCCATGAAGCTGGAGAAAGTCTTTTCACAGATTGCGCACGTTTTGTTATCCCGGTGGTATCCTTGAAAGTGGCCAGCAAAGTGCTTCCTGGTGGAAAAGGCCTTAGGGCAGAGGTTGCACTGAATCATTCCGTTTACCTCGTCGTAGAAAGTCTTCAACGAGATGTTCTGCTTGATCCGCACGTTGCGTTTGCACCAGCGCTTGAGATGTGCGTTCAACTCGGAAGTGTTTGAGAAGCCGCCACCACAAGCACTGCACTTGACGGGAGCTGGAACATTGTGGTGTTTGTAGAGATGAATTTTCAAAGAGTTCGCAGTCGTGTAGAAGACGTCCGGGCACAAATCTGTGTGCGGACACGGAATCTTGTGGTTCATATGAACTGTCCGCATGTGTCGTTGCATGTTTGCTTTGTATTTAAGTTTTGTGCCGCATAAGTCGCAAGCAAACATCTCCGAGTCAGCCTTTAGTGTGTGAACACCGCGGATGTGTTCTTCTAAGCATCTTTTCTTTCGGAATGGCTTTGCGCAGATCTAAAACGGAATAATTTGTAAAATTAAATTGTTTGAATGTCTCGAACTCTCACTCACTTGGCACAAGTAGTTGTATCCGTAGATGTGATCCTTCATGCAATTCTCGGTAGCAATGACTGTCCCGCGTTTTTTGTTGCAAATCCGACAAACACGTTCTTTTGCATGGTCGGCTTTTATGTGCTCCGTCTTTTCCATGATTTTCGGGAAGATCTTGTTGCAGAAGTGACATTTGAAGTCTTCAGGTTTGCTGAGCTTAATTTTCGGTTCCACCTTCGCTGTTAAGGTCACTTCATCGAGTCTCGTAAAAATGTTGATCTTTGGAATTTCTTCGTCGCTAGATGCGCCATTTGAATAAAGATCTTCATTTTTAGACACATCAAGAAGTGCGTTGTCAGTCGCTTCGACTTTTATATTAACTTCGCAGACTCGATCGGATTCCAAATGTTCTTCGGGCTCAGGCTCGATCTGCTCTCGAAGCAGGTGGTCAGTTTCGATGGCTTTCTCTTTAATCTCACATGCTGTTTCCACCTTCTGCAAGCAGTCACGGCAGATTTTCTGCGGCAGTTTGTCTCCACGATAGACCTAAAGTAAAGGTTTTGTAGGAATCAAATCAAACATCTTTGAATTTCCACACAAACCTTGATTCCGGTGCAGAAGTTCAACTTATTGGCTTGACTATCATCATCGTCGAAGCTGAACAGATCCACAAGTTGTTTCTTATCAGCATTTAAGCAGATTCTACATGACTTGATATGCATTTGAGTATATTTAATTTTTCAAATGTTCAGCGAATTTAAAGGCAATTCTTCAAACTCTACTTACATCGAAACGCTTAGGCAGCTGTTGCTTTTGCTCTTCAATCATTCCGATAGCATCTCCTTCTTTAAATTTGCAAACAACTAAGTCTTTTACCACAGGTTTGGAAGAAAATCGGTAATTTCCACCTGAAATAATAGTTTTGTTACAAGCTACGTAGCAGAAATGAGCCAAGTGGTGTTCACCATCGAAGGCACCGAGGACAAGTTTTAGGTCGGTCCAGGTTGAAATGTTTGGGCGATCCTTTTTCCTTACTATTCTCTCGTCAATCTTCAACTTTTTGCCTTTGTAGAACGAGCTGACGTTTTTCAGGCGGTCAATGATGATGTTTTGGTCGATTCGATATCCACGCTTTGCGTCAAACTCCCGATGATAGATGTAGGTGCAATTTTCCATGACCGTCGCGGTCCAGTCCTGACCGCAGAGTGATTTAATTCTCATAGGCAGCTGTTGCTTTAGCTCTTCAAACATTCCGATAGCATCTCCTTCCTGAAATTTGCAAGCGGCCGATCCTTTTACCACAGGTTTGGAAGAAAATCGGTACTTTCCACCTGAAATAATAGTTTTGTTAAGTCTCTGCATTTAGTACAATTACTGAACTTACCGATGATCACAAAAGAACCTTCTGTGAAATGATCGCGGCATATTCGAAAGTTCTGAGTTGGTTCATATTTGTCAGAAAATCCCAAATCTTTCAACGACAATGAGCCGTTCTTTGGAAAGCGGTGAAGTGAAGTGTTGTTTGGGTTCAAACAACCAGCAACGTAGCAGAATTGATTCGACATCGTAGCATTTAGGAAAAATTAGTTCACCATGAGTCCTTTTGCGTAATTAGAGGAGTGCTCTTGATACTACGCATGTATGCTGGAGAAGTTCCAGGTAGAAAACGGTCGGGCCGCGAAGTTGGGAAGACAAGGCTTTGTTGCCCGCGGTTAAAATTAATTTTGCGCAGCTCAGATCCCTTTCAGATAAGTCCCTGATGTCTCTCTGCAGCTTAGATGTCGATTTCAAGTCTAGAGGCCGGCGAGATGCTAAAACGGAAGAAGAATCGTCAAAACTTTCTTCATGGAGAAATCATGATGGATGTGCAGACTCGATCGAACCCGATGGTCCCAGGTCACTGCTGATATTCCGCTCGCGTATCCGCTTCTGTTTCTGTCCTTTCTTGTTGTCTCGGTGAAGTTTCCGGTGACTTATGTACAATTCGTCGGCGCCGGTTTGCGAAATTTCCTGCCGATTGAAGGAGAAAATTAAATTATTCTCCAAATCGCGCATTTGAAGAGTGACTCACCTCGAATTTCGCTGGTTCCCTGCTCTGCTGCTGGTGTAGATCGCCGCTGATGGGTTGAAGGGTCGTTTCCACTTCTATTTGTGCTTTGCAAATAAATTTCCACTCGAATTGGCACTTTTTTCTCACTTGTTTATTATTTGGACTTGGGTCCGTCCAACAGTGACGGAACCTGTCTGGGTGAGTTTTTTGTGATTTTGCATTTTCCGCTATGCCGGTGACGTGGTGATCACGGAAAATCAAAAATACTGATTTCCACCGAAAATATCCCCAAATGTGCTTTCTTGTGCCGAAACTTGGGGTTGACCACACTGGTTTTTGAATTTTCGAAACTTTTGACAGCCTTTACGGTTTCTTCGTCCAACTCGGTGGGTTTTAGACGACATGCCACATCTCGGAAGATATGTTTGTTCTTGTGAAAACACATCACGACTTAAGGAAACTCACCACGACTTAGGCGGATAAATTGCTTAACTTTATTCTTCTATTATTAAATGAAAGGATTTAGTTTGATGAAAGGTGGTCCTGAAGAGAGCGAATTATAAAAAGTTTGTGCAAGTAAGCTGGCTGAACTACATTAAATGCTCCGGCTGCGTATGCATCTTCTTCTTGTGCTTCGACAGCGTCGGCAAGTCTCCCGTTCGGAAGCTGCACAGGTTGCATGCGAACGGCTTCTCGCCGGTGTGGGTGTTCCTGTGATTGTTCAGGATTATCTTCGTACTGAAATTCTTGCCACATCCGGGATGTTCGCAGTGGAACTTTCGAAT
>JPYR01000438.1:38745-50508 GCA_000775305.1 Belgica antarctica
TAAAAAGTCTTCAACGAGATGTTCTGCTTGATCCGCACCGTGTGGTTGCCGTTGCAACGCTTCAAATGTGCGTTCAACTCGGAAGTGTTTGAGAAGCCCCCACCACAAGCACTGCACCTGACTGGAGCAGGAACATTGTGGTGTCTGTAGAGATGGATGTTCAGAGAATTTCTGGTTGTATAAAAGCGATCTGGACAAGTGTCGTACGGACACGGAATCTTGTGGTTCATATGGACTGTCCGCATGTGGCGTCGAATGTTGTACTTGTATTTAAGTTTAGTGCCACACAAGTCGCAAGAGCACATCTCGGACTCTGGCATCGTAGAATGGACTCCAGCGATGTGTTCGTGCAGCTGGCGCTTCCAGCGGAATGGTTTTGCGCAAATCTGGCACAAGTAGTTATATCCGAAGATGTGATCTTTCATGCAGTTCTCGGTAGCGATGACTGAGCCTCGTTTTTTGTTGCAGATTCGGCAGAGAAGTTCATTTGCGTGGTCAGCCTTCATGTGCTTAGTCTTGTCGATGATTTTTGGGAAGACTTTCTGGCAGAAGACGCAATTGTAGTCTTCGGATCGCGGTTTTCTTTTAGCAGAATTATTTTCCGATTCTTCCTTGACCGGCCTGAACTTTGGGATGACTCTCTCGCGTCTTGGCACGTTCTTGGTCTTCGGTGTACTGTAGCTGGATGTGGTGACTTCAACTGGAAGTTCCGGCCATTCGGTTTCCTCGTCGCTGTAAGCCCCGTATTTATGGAGTGCTTCATTCTTCTGCAGAACAGGCAGTGCATAGTTGGAAGCATCGGAGCCGAAGGACACAAACCAATCTCCAGGGTTTGCTTCAACTTTTATGTCAACTCCATCGTCACACTCTTCGGGCTCCGGTTTGATTTTCTCCCGCAGCAGTTGGTCAGTTTCGATGGCTTTCTCTTTAATCTCACATGCTGTTTCCACTTTCTGCAAGCAGTCACCGCAGATTTTCTGCGGCAATTTGTCTCCACGATGAACCTGAAGAGAAGATTTTACAAGAAAAATTCCAAACATCTGAATTTCCACACAAACCTCGATTCCAGCACAGAAGTTCAACTTGTTGGCACGGCTATCGTCATCGTAGCTAAAAAGCTCCACTAACTCGCTCTCGTTACTATTCAGGCAGATTCTGCACGACATTCCGCGCATCTCTGCTGCTAACTCAATTTTTCCGACTTTTCAGCGACTTTACAAACAAAACAAATTAAAAACCGATTCACACATACCTGGAAAAGAAAATCGGGAAAACTCACCACGAGTCATGCTTAAGTTGTTGGGTGTTGCTGGTCGATGTGAATGATTGCGTGCTGGTAGCATCAGCTTGAACACTTCTTCGCACTTGTGTTGTCTATACAAACCGAAGAATAAACTTAAGAAAACTCTGAAATTCACGACCGGTGTGGATTTTTATTGGACAGCTTGGAAATGATACAAAGGTGTTTGACTGATAGCGCTTATCGCTAAAGTTTCTTCACATAAGTTCTGATGTGAGTGTGTGGTTGTTCCGGGAATATCAACCTTTTGCCCTTCTCGTCTTTGATATCTGCCATCGCGAGTACGCCAACGCATTCCATCTTCATTTTGACAGCGATTTTCTCGATGAAGATACTTGAACAGTTGATGGAACAAAGTTTGTGGCCTTTTGCTTTACCCAACTGGAAAGTTTTCTCGACCAAATTGCTGGCGATCGAAAGTCCACGATAGTCAGCATCGACTGCAAGTGCACTTACATGGAACAGTTGGTCGACATCGTAACGCTCGAAAATGTTCGCGTTCAGATCGATCCTGGCATACAATCGAAGATATTGCGCCCACTTTTTGTTTGGTGTGTTGTCAGCTTCATTCAGTGTTTCACGGACTGTCTTTCGATCTTCAACGCATGTCATACACGCCCCTACAATTTTATTCTTTGAGTTATCGATGGCGACGAAGCTTGAGCCAATGCGGTCGCTTAAAGTGAACTCGATGTCTTCAGGCACTGGATCGTCGTTGATCCAACCTTTGATGAAAGGCTCGTCACGGGTGAAAATGATTGTCAGCAGTTCCCGCAGCTCTTCAATGTCATCGACCGTAGCGATTCGATAAGAAATTTTGTTCAACATTTCTGAAAACCGAGAAGTTTCGAGAAGTGTTCACTCTTTGATCTCTTACGCGCGACTGCCTCTACCTTCTACGAACATCTCGCCGGTCAGATTCTGTTATCAAATGTTCAGTTCTGATAACAGTTTTAGCTTCGCTTATAAATGATGTGTGTGCTGTTATTGTTATATGGGGATTTGAGGAAATGTTTTTATAAATATCGAGCGCATTCAGAAATAAGTTGCTTTTATTTATTGATTTTGCTAAAGTTTCTTGACATAAGTTCTGATGTGGATGTGCGGTGGCGGCGGGAATGTCAGCCTGTTGCCACCGTCGTCTTTGATATCTGCCATCGCAATTTCACTGACGTATTCCATGTTCAACTTGACGGCAATCTTTTCGGTGAAAAAACTAGAGCAGTTGATCGATGACAGTTTGTGGCCTTGAGATTTGCCAAGTTCAAACGACTTCTCGACCAGATTTTTGCCGATTGAGAGACCACGATAGCCGCTGTCAACTGCCAATGCACTCACGTGGAATATTTTATCGACGCTGCAACGCTCGAAAATGTTCGCATTTGTATCAACTTTAGCGTAGAGTTGGAGGTATTGTGCAAACTTCTTGTTCTTGGTCTTCTTTGCATCGTCCAAGAGGTGTTTAATCGAAGAAGTGTCATCGACACATGTCATACAAGCGCCTACAATTTTATTCTTTGAACTATCAACTGCAACGTAACTTGTTCCTTCGTCCAAGCAGTGCAAAGTGTGCGCGACATCTTCAGGCACCGGCTCGTTGTTGATCCAATTGCTGTTAAATGGCTCGTCACGCGAAAAACTTATCGCCAGCAGTTCACGCAGCTCTTCACGATCATCTTGAGTTGCAAGCCGATACGAAATCTTGTCCAACATTCCTAATGTTTGCGTAATCGATGTTCACTCTTTGATCTTTCTTACTCGACTGACCTCAAACCTTTTTGAAACTGATCTTCTTATCAATTTTTAAGATTTGATAATTTTTATTGCTTGTTAAACGTCGCGAAAACAAACATTTCAAATCTCGACACAAACTTTCAATACTTTAAGTAATTATCGTTCTGGCTAGCTTGAAGTTCTTAGACTGCTTCGAGCTGAACCAGTGTGTGCATTTTCTTCTTGTGCTTGCACAATGTAGCGTTGTCGCCAGTCCGATAGGTGCAGTAGGGACAGGAATATGGTTTTTCCCCTGTTGGAAGTTACATTATTAGAAAAACCTCGCTAACAAAACAATTTCAACATACCAGTGTGCGTGTTTCGATGAACATTCAATCCGTGACCACGTCCAAAAGTCTTGCCGCAGCCGGGATAGTCGCAGACGTAGTTTTTGACCTTCTCGTGAACCACTTTGACGTGCATTCTGAACGTGTTGAACTGGTTGAAAGTTTTGTTGCAGATCTTGCAGGTTTTGTTGTCTTTGTGGTAGTTCTGGAAGTGATCCGAGTAGTTCTTCTTAGACACATGAACTTTCGGGCAAATTTTGCAGTGGAAGTTGCCATCGATGATGTCGTAGTACTTCTGCAAGCTGCCTCGAGTCTGGAAACTGTTGTAGGCCTTTCTTTGGGTTTCAGGTTTGGACAGGATCCGGCAGCCATACTTCATATGTGCATTGAGCTCGGTGGCGTTTGAGAAGCCCGAGTTGCAGTTTTTGCACGACAACGGAGCGGGCGCGTCGTGGACTCGATAAAGATGAATTCTCAGCGAATTCTTCGTCGTGTAAAGAACATCCGGGCATAAATCTGTGTAAGGGCACGGGATTCGCTCGTCAGTGTGAACAGTTCTCATGTGGCGCTGTAAGCTGTTCTTGTGCCGAATCTTGGCACCGCACAGGTCGCATCCAAACATAATTCTGTTGTCGTTGTGAGTTTCTTCAATGTGTTTATCCAACAAATACTTCCGATTGAATGGTCTGGCGCAAATCTGGCACAGGAACAAAAAGCCATACTGATGGTCTCTCAAACATCTTTCAGTCGCCAGCACGGATCCTCGGTGTTTGTGACAGACGCGGCAGACAAGCTCTTCGGAATGATCCACCTTCACGTGCTTTTTCTTATCGACCAGCTTCTTGAATGATATTTTGCAGAAAACGCAACTGTAGTCTTCGGCCCTGGCCTTCTGGAAGTCGACTTGAGATCTCTTCGCTGGCGTTCTCACGGTCTTCTTCTTTGGAACAACTTCCCGTTCATAAATTGGATTATATTCTGCGAGATATTCTTCATGGACCTGGTCATCATCACTGGCATTTGCTTCGTGCTTCGTTTGTACGAAGTTTGCAGCCTCGTATTCACTGTAATCTGCCCAATCGGCGTGAGTGTCAACTTTGATGTCTTGAGGCTCAACTTCTTTCGGCTCGTCTTTGAGCTGCATCCGAAGCAGCTGGTCAGTGGATATGCACTTCTCTTTGATCTCGCAAGCAGTATCGATCTTGTGCAAGCATTCGTAGCAGATTTTATGCGGTAGCTGATCATTTTCTTGAACCTGAGAAAGATTATGTCAGAAAACATTCAAAATTTTCTTCAATTTTAAAGCAACCTCGATTCCAGCGCAGTAATTCAATTTGCTGGCATGATTTTCACTCTCCTCGTAGCTGAACAGCGCCACCAAACGGTTTTCATCACTGTTCAAACAGATTCTGCACGAGTTTCCACGCATTTTCTGCAGATTTCACTCTTTTTTATCGACTTTCAAGGTAAACAAACGGAAACCGATTCGAGATTCCAAAGCGGTTGACGAAGCGGTTCCAGTGAAGAAGCGACTGAAAGTGCGAAACTCAACACTGAAATGGTTTTCTTTAATTTATTTTTAACTGTCATTTTTAAGTAGAAATTTTCGAAGACAAGAAAAAGTCACTAGCTTTGTTAGCTTTCAACATCACCAACTCTTCGAAGTCAGTGGAGCTCAACGAGTTGTGTCGAAGAATCTCAGCGAAGTTCAACAGCCTCTCGACTGGAGCCGAACTGACAACTGGAGTGTTGTTCTTGATAAACACTTTTCGAACAGTTTCGTAGCCGTGGAGCATTTTCAAATCCTTTTCCGGGTCGTTGAGGTATCGGAGAATCTCGTTTTCTATATGACACTGTTCGCTGTCGTCTTCGAGCACGACAAAGTCACATGACAATGGCGAACTAGTGTCACGAACTGGTTCACTTGGAGTGCCGTAAAGCATCACTTCTTGCTTGAACAGTCTCAACGCTTCAGGCTTCAAGTCTTGGTTAAACTTGAACCATTTTGATTTGTACTTCGGGTGGCTGACGCTTGCGACAATCGCCATTCTAACAGATTGAACTGCAGAATCGAACTCGAGGAAAGGTTTGAAGCGTCTTTCAAAGGCGTCGAGCAGCGTTTGCACAAGTTCACTTGTAATATTCAATTTTTCTTCTTTGTGTAATCCATCGATTTTGACTCTGATTGAAAGCAGGCATGGAAGGAGGTCGCCATAAAAATTCTCTTTGTCGCCTTGAAGGATCTCGAGACCTCTCGCCAGCGGCTCGAACAACAGCAGATATTCCCGGAGATACGAGATTTCAAATCCGCTGAATTGCTTGACGAGTTCCTTCGTGCGAGTCCAAACCAAAAGCTCATTGAGCTTGTCTTCAAACGAGAGAAGGCACTCGAGACTCTCGTAGATTGATTTCCAGCGAGTTGGAATCGGACAAAGCAGTCGTTTTTCGTGTCCGATGATATTTTTCATCTCTTTCGATTCTTTTGGTTTGTGGAACGCTGACCACAGCTGACCGCACTTGCCGAAAGCTGATTCGTGGATTGCTTTTAGCTTAGAACGATTGACGATGTGGTTAAAATCGGTGGTTGCGATGAGGTTTATTGTGTGTGCTGCGCATTGCTGTTGAGGTGGCGAATCAATCGAGTGAAAAAGTTGTTCCAAGTTGTTAATCGTGTGATCGCGTTCTGGATATTCAATCCCAAACGTTTTGAATGCTTCGACCAAGTTTGACGCGTTGTCGGTAATCGTGGCGACGATCTTCGTTTTATCTAGCTTGAATTCTTCGAAGACTTGACTGGTAACGTCTTCGATTTTGTCATCTAAAATCATGAAAACATTTAGTCTTGCAACACAAATTTTGTTTTAGAAAGTTACCAGAACTTTCGAAGTGGCGAACAGCAAGAGCCCGAGATTCTCTCTGAAAATCACCGTTTATCCAGTGTGTCGTCATCCCGATGAAGCTGTCTTGTTTGCATGACCAAACGTCGGCGGTTGTGCAGACGTATTGAGCTTTATTCAGCATTGTCGTCGTCAGGTTCTTCGACGCTTGCAAGATTTCGGACATGTTGTTCTCCAAAGCTTCCAGTGACAGCACTGAGACAGAAGGTTCCAAGTTTGTCACTAAGCGTTGGAGTGCCGATGAGTCGACGATAGACTTTCTGATAAAATTCGCAGTGATAAATTCGATGATGTCTTTGTTGAGCTGATTCTGCTTTTTTTGATCCACGAATTTCATGAACTTCTTGACAGGCTGGACTAGCTCACCATTCTTAAGGGCAATCAGCTGCTTCGAGGCCTTAGGATGCTTAGTGTCGAGATGTTTCTTGAGGTTCGACGACTTCCACTGGAATCAAAGACATTTTCAGTTTTACCACAAAGTGTCCGTTAAATACTTACGGTGATTGATTCTCCGCACTTTTTCTGCTTGCATAAACCTTTGCCGGTAATTTCATCACGGTCAAAGAAGTTGTAGACGTCACCTTTCTTTCTTTTCGACGGAAGCCGCGGCGAATCATCGCTCGTTGGTTCGCTACACTTATGGTTGTTGTCAGTTTCGTTGAGCAGTTCATCTTCACTGGCTTCTGGTTTGAGTTTGGAGTTTGAAGCCTCATAGTTCACTGGCCAGGCCTCTACTCTGTAGTCGCCATCCATTGGTTCATCTTTGAGTTGCATTCGAAGCAGCTCATCAGTAGATATACACTTCTCTTTGATTTCACAAGCGGCTTCGATCTTCAGTAAGCAGTCGCGGCAGATTTTCTGCGGTAACTGGTCATTCTCTTGAACCTAAAACAAAAGTTTATTTTAGAAAGCACTGAAATATGCAAGGCAAAGAAGCGCTCCCCGAGGCGCTTTTCGCGTTTCTGCTCCTGGTGGTACCCAGAAGCCCTTGATTAGATAAACAAGCTTTGGAGCGAAGGCTGTGAAAAAAATCCTGAGAGCGGTAAGCGGGAGCGCTTCCAGAATAAATCGTGATTCTATTTTAAAGCAAACCTCGATTCCTGCGCAGTAGTTCAACTTGCTAGCATGATTATCACTTTCCTCGTAGCTGAACAGTGCCACCAGCTTGTTCAAGTCACTGTGCAAACAGATTCTGCACAACTTTTTGTTCATCCTTTGCGAATTTACTTCTTTGGTTGTCGATGTAAACAAATATAAAACGGTTAATAATTTCAAACGGTTCATTCAGCGGTTCTAGTTCAAAAGCCGACTGAAAGTGCGAAACTCAACACTAAAATATTTTTTCTTTAACTATTTATTTCGATCTCTCATCTTAATACACAATGATTCTATCAGTTTAATGCGCCAACTGTTGAGGCTGTGAGTGCATCTTCTTCTTGTGCTTGTAGAACGTCGCGTAGTCGCCAGTCCGGTAGTTGCAGAACGTGCAAGCAAACGGCTTCTCACCTTCAACGAAAGTAATTGAGCAATATTTTCACAATTAGCTTTAATTAACAACTCACCTGTGTGCGTGTTTCGATGACTAATCAGCGCTGGTTTCTTAGCGAAAGTTTTGCCGCATCCCGGATAGTCGCAGACGATCTTCTTGATTTTCTCGTGAACCACTTTGACGTGCATTCTGAACGTGCTGAACTGGTTGAAAGTTTTGTTGCAGATCTTGCAGGTTTTGTTGTCTTTGTGGTAGTTCTGGAAGTGATCTGAGTAGTTCTTCTTAGAAACGTGAACTTTCGGGCAAATTTTGCAGTGGAAGTTGCCGTCGATGATGTCGTAGTACTTCTGCAAGCTGTTGCGTTGCTGCCGGAAGTTCAACGGCTTGGGCGCTTCGGAGATTGGCACACGTCTGCAGCCGTTCTTTTGATGAACGTTGAGCTCGGATACGTTGGAAAAACCAGCTTCGCAGATATTGCACGTATATGGAGCAGGAGCGTGATGAACGCGGTACAAATGCGTCTTCAAAGCGTTTCTGGTTGTGTAGTAAACGTCAGGGCACGTGTCGTGCGGGCAGGGAATCCTTTGATCCATATGAACTGTTCGAATGTGACGGAGCAAACTGTTTTTGTGTCTGATCGAGACTCCACATACGTCACACGAGAACATCTCACGGTTCTCAGAATGAGCTTCAGCGAAGTGAGAGTTGAGCTGGTGCTTCATTCTGAAGGATCTTGCACAAATTTGGCACAGGAATGATAGCCCAAACTGATGAGCTTTGATGCAGCGCTCAGTTCCGATCACCGAATTTCGCTTCCGATGGCAAATCGGACAAATCATTTCGTTTGCATGGTCAGCTCTCATGTGTCTAGTCTTTTCGATGATTTTCTTGAAGTCCTTTTGACAGAAAACGCAGGTGAAGTCTTCAGCTCTTGGCTTGCGTCTGTCCATTTGAGATCCTGGGCCCTTTTTCGGTATATCGGTTGGAAGTTTTGAGTCGTCGCTTTGTGGCTTCTCCTTTGTTATCAGAGTTTCTTCCTCGTCAGACGAATTGTATTCATATTTTGATTTAACGAAGCTGGATGACAACATACCGCCAACGTCTGGAGATTCCTCGACAACTCTGTGTGGAGCTTCGTAGCCCAGCGAGACAAACCATTCCGGGTGATTGTCGACTCTGATATCGATGTCTGGCTCAACTTCCTTCGGCTCGTCTTTGAGTTGCGTTCTCAGCAGCTGGTCTGTCTCGATACATTTCTCTTTGATTTCACATGCAATTTCTACTTTGTGTAGACAGTCACTGCAGATGTTTTGTGGCAGAAGGTCGCCTTGATGAATCTGTAGACAATTTCAGTGAGAAAATCGAGAAAATTAAAAAAAAATCACTACAAACCTCGACTCCAGCGCAGAAATTCAGCTTAGTCGCGTGATTGTCACCATCGTCGTAGTTGAACAGCTCCACCAAGTCGCACTCGTTGCTGTTCAGGCAGATTCTACACGATTTCACCAGCATTTTTACATAAATCAAATTTTAAGAAAACGTAAACAAACGCCAATCGGTTTGCACTGGAAAAGCTTCAACGACCAACTCACCACTAGAACGCTTCAAAAATTTATTTTTCATTATATAAACTTAGTTACGCTTGGAAGTAATGATATTCTTTAACAAGTATATTTAAAATCTATGAAATTGTATCCCGTACATCACCACATCCCATACACAATATCGCGATACAAATTTCGTTAAAATCAATTTTATTACTTTTCAAAGTATGTTCAATTTCAGTTCTGGGACTAGGGTGACTGTACCATTGATGAAACGATTAAGGATTTTTGGAGTGAATTTTTCCTTTGATCACATCACTAGCCTTCCTCAAGTTCGCAAACGCACTCAATCAAAAGCCAAAGTCTAAATGACTATACTTTTGATTTTTGAGTATATTTGCATGGGGGCTGTCACGTTATCAGACATTACACTTTTATTTTAATTTTTTATTTTTTTCCACTTAAATTTAACCGAGAAGAAATCAGACGAGAACCACTGAACGAGAAGTGATGATGATGATGACTAAACGAGAAGTGGAATTTTTAGAAGATGATCGTAGAATTGGATTTTGTGTGATGACCGGTGTTCGCACATCGGCTGTTTGTCAGAAGTATCGTGAAAAAACAATTATTAGAAATGAACAAACAATAAATAAAATGAAGAATGCTTACAACTAGAGGCACAATTCAACAGAGCGCAAAGAACTGGCAAAACTGCACTTAAAGTAAAATATAGGAAAGATATTTTTTTTTCTCTAATGACTTTTTATTGAGTTGAAAAGAAATTTTAAACCAAATATTGGTCGACGGAAAGATATGAATGACTTCATGAAAACTACAACAAGCAAAAAAATAACTCTTGGAAAAAATTTGCAACAGAGATAGAAAACACAAAAGAAGTAGCCAGGCTTCAGAAATTCTTTGAAGGTCAAACTGCAAGGCGTACAACCACTCTCGAAAAAGCTGATGGGACATATACTCGAAATGCAGACGAATCCAACTCTGAACTTCTTATATATATGAATTCATGTAACATATGAACAGAAGGAAGAAGGAAGGCTTTTTAGAATGCCAAGTTAGTGTCACAAAATCTGGGGCGTCAGTTTCGAAGCGTTCTTCCTACTCTTTACGCCAACCTTGCACTGATTTGTTCTTATCCTTCAGATCATCATCTCTGGCGTGGTTCTCTATGGTATGAAATGTCAAAGCTTTTTTTGAGTCGAAATTTTCTGTGCACCTATTATACTGGCAGGCATGGTGGCCCGGTTCGCGTGCCTAGTTTTTTTTATGGTAGTTCAAACTTCCTTTATCCCCATAACTTTTACCGCACATGTCACAGGCATATGTCTGTCCGATTTTATTACTGACCAATTACTGGTTGATTACAGATTAAATAAATAAATAAATAAATAAATTTTATCTCTAGCTTTTCCTCGGGTGCCTACTCGTCTGCAGTATCAGTGTCCGAAAATTCTTCCCCTGAAAAACTTCGCGTGTTTCTTCTTCCGAAATGGTATCTTTTGAGCATTCAATGGGATGAGTCTGCTCTTCCAAAACTTTTTTCGAGACGTCACCTTTTCTAGAAACTTCGTGCTGTTCGCCAGAGCTGTAGGCTGTCACGTTATCAGACATTGCACTTTATTTGTTTGTGTTTTGAAATCAATGCAAATTTATATGAGATGCAGCGATGAAAAACAGCAACGATTCAGCGATATTCTAGGCTGATTCATACTTATTCAATGTGTAGCTGGCTTGAATTAAGAACCCGGGTAAACTCAGTTTTTTTGAAGCTTTTATTAAAATGTATACCTTACAAATATGTTTTTAAACAGCAAAGGTGAGTGTCGCGTTGCTACTTGAATTGGCAGCTCTGACTTGCTGACTTGATGAAATAACTTGCTGTTCGGGATGTGAATGCATTTTCTTCTTGTGTTTGAACAGGGTCGGCCAGTCACCAGTCCGGAAGCTGCAAAGTACACAAGTGAACGGCTTCTCGCCCGTGTGGGTGTTGATGTGACTGATCAGGATTCCCTTCGTACTGAAATTCTTGCCACATCCGGGATGTTCGCAGTGGAACTTTCGAATCTTATCGTGAACGACTTTCATGTGACGACGATAGCTGATGAAGCTGGAGAAAGTCTTTTCACAGATTGCGCACGTTTTGTTGTCTCGGTGGTATCCTTGGAAGTGGTCAGCAAAGTGCTTTTTGGAGGCGAGAACCTTCGGACAGAACTTGCAGTGGAGATTCCCGTTGATTTCGTCGTAGAACTTCTTCAGAGACACGTTTTGCTTGCGCTTCACCGTGATGTGAACGCCGGTGCACCAGCGCTTGAGATGTGCGTTTAGTTCCGAAGCATTTGAGAAGCCGGCGTTGCATTTGACACAACTTATTGGAGCGGCGAGGTTGTGAACTCGATAAAGATGAATTTTCAAAGAGTTCGCAGTCGTGTAGAAGACGTCCGGGCACAAATCT
>JPYR01000438.1:50554-65075 GCA_000775305.1 Belgica antarctica
TTTTCGTGTGTGAACACCACGGATGTGGTCGTCTAAGTATCCTTTCTTCCGGAATGGCTTTGCGCAAATCTAAAACGGAATAATTTGTAAAATTAAATTGTTTGAATGGCTCGAACTCTAACTCACTTGGCACAAGTAGTTGTATCCGTAGATGTGATCCTTCATGCAATTCTCGGTAGCAATGACTGTCCCGCGTTTTTTGTTGCAAATCCGACAAACAAGTTCTTTTGCATGGTCGGCTTTCATGTGCTTCGTTTTTTCGATGATTTTAGGGAAGACTTTCTGGCAGAAGAGACATTTGAAGTCTTCAGTTCGAGGCTTGCTGTGCTTCTCTTTTGGCTTGGCTTCTGTTGACCTTACTTTGGGCGTTCGTTCTACTTTTGGTTTTGTAATTCTAGGTGCTTTGCTTTTGACTGGAAGATCCGTCCACATCTCATCGTCGTCATTGTCGTCGGATGGAATTGGTTCCGATTTTGGCAGGACGTTGTTTGGTATCTGAGAGTCGAAAGAGACGAACCAGTCCGGGTTTGATTCTACTTTTATGTTAACTTCGCAGTCTGGTTCGGGATCCAAATGCTCCTCGGGCTCAGGTTTCAAATGTCGCCGTAGCAGCTGGTCAGTTTCAATGCATTTCTCTTTGATCTCACAAGCTGCTTCTACCTTATGAAGACATCCGTTGCAGATTTTCTGTGGTAACTGGTCGCCTTGCCGGATCTGAAACAATTTTCATGCTTTAAATTCCAAGATTTTAGAAAATTTCACAACAAACCTCAACACCAGCACAGAAACTCAGCTTGTTTGCGTGAAAAACGCCGTCGCCAGAGCTGAACAGCTCTACCAGCTCGAATTCATTGCTGCTGAGGCAGATTCTGCACGAGTTTCCGCGCATATTTAGGCCAAAATCAATTTTCCTGGCTTTAAGATACTCTTCCAAACGTAAACAAATGAAAAACCGGTTCAGAACCGCTTGATTTCCTGAAAATGTCAAACTCACCACGAAAATGCACAATTTTAATTCAAATTAAGTTTATTTTTTAAGTTGATTTGTCCTTCCTCGGTTTCCTCGGCTTTTTCACCTTGACTTCCTGTCCTTCGTGAACTTTCTTGTGCTCCACCAGGTTGAAGTCGTTTTTGTAGGCCTTTCTGCATCCTGGGAAGTCGCAGCGAATTCTGTGTGCAGTGTCGTGGACCGATGAAAAGTGAAAACGATAGTTCGAGTTGTTGGCGAAGGTTTTGTCGCAGATTATGCAAGTCTTGTTGTTCATGTGGAAGTTGTTGTGGTGATCGTACATGTTCTTCTTAGTGTCATAGACTTTTGTGCAGGAATTGCAGTGGAACATTTTGTCGATGATGTCGCAGTATTCAGTCACTGGCACTCGCCTCTTTGGTTTGAGCAGTAGAGTCCGGTTGCTGCCGCATCCACCTCGGGATTTGTGGTGCGCTTTGATTTCAGTTGCGTTGGAAAAGCCGATGTTGCAAACTGGGCAGTGCACTGGAGCTGGTGCGTCGTGTCTTCGATAGAGGTGCAGTCGCAGCGAGTTCAGTGTTGTGTAGTAAATGTCAGGGCAAGTGTCGTGTGGACAAACAAACCTCTCGTTCGTGTGAATCGTTCGCATGTGTCGCTTCAAGCTGATCTTGTGCTTGATCGTTGTGCCGCACATATCACAAGTGAACCAGTCTTTCTTCTCGGTATGGACTTTGTTGATGTGCGCAAGCAGCGCACTTTGGGAGTGTGAAGACCTGGCACAGTACTGACACAAGAAGGAATATCCACTCTGGTGGCCTTTTAAACATTTCTCTGCACCGACCACGGAATACTTCTGCTTCTTGCAAACGCGACAAGTCAACTCGTTGGCGTGTTCAATTTTAAGATGCCGGTCTTTTAGCTTAACGGTGGCGAAGTTTTCATGGCAAATAGCGCACCTTCGATCTTCCATTCGCGCCTTGCGAGTTTTCTTAACCTTGGAAGTCGAAGGTCTAGGCTCACTGTCTTCTTCCAGTCCAGTGTCACTTTGAACAGGTGCTTCAGGCAGGTCAGCATAGATGGATTCATCATCTTCACTGTAAGGTTGTTCAACCACGAAATGTTCGGGCTCGTCTTCTGTTTTAACTTCAGCTGTGGTTTCCATCTTTGATGATTGTTCAGCCGTGATTTTGAGCTGCATTCTAAACTCCTGATCAGCTTCGATGCATTTCAGTTTAATTCTACATGCAGCTTTGACCTGTTGTAGACACTCGATGCAGATTTTCTGGGGCATTTGATCGTCTCTGTCAAGCTAAAATTAAATTTGGAATTGAATTTGTGGAATAAAATGATAAAATATAAATAAAAACCTCGATTCCCGAGCAGAATTTGACTTTTCCGGCGTGGTAATCGTTGACAGAGTGGCTGAACAGATCAACCAAGTCATTCTTCTCCTTGCAGCTCGAGCATATTCGACACGAATCGATCAACATTTTACTTTTATATTAATTTTACGACTGTAAACAAACAAACCGATTCGTTTATCGTTCAAATCCAATTCACCACAAAACTCGTTTGTCAATATTGCGAATAAATTGTTTTATATCATTTCGAACTCTCTCGGAGTTCCAGTTATTAGAGTAAACATAAAGAATCTGCATCTTCAGAAGAAACTTTGTCATTGACAACAATAGATACCAGCGCTAGAATCGTGTAACTAAGGAACTGAGTGTCAAAAAATCTCGATGCCTGCGGAAATACCCGGCATTAACGATAATGTGTGAAAACTTTAGAAGTAAATCTGCTTTGCGTCGTTTATGCTTTGCTCCATCGGACAGTAAGGGCATTTGAGACTTCGGTAGTGATTGTTGTTCATTATTGACGCGGAGCTGAGTTTGTTAAGTGCATCGCGGCTAATTACGTGGCCGCACTTGAGCTTCATTGGCGGATTCTCTTCTGTGCTTTGCTGACGAAGAATTGGACAAGCAAAAATCGAGTGATAGCGCTGGTCGACTTCGATTTCGATCTAAAATTCAGAACACATTCAGTGACGTTACATAAACCTTGTAAAAAATAACTCACAGGGAGTTCGTCTCTTCCAGACCAAATGCCTTGTACTTGTCTGGCCATAACTTGCTTGAGGTTCAATAAAGCTGGAAGGGCGACGCAGCCCGCATTGATGATAACTGACAACGGCGAGTCTTTGTTGATGCCGGATATAGCGGAAGCATCTTTCAAGAAAACGTCGGCGCACTCGATCCACATTTCATCGCGCAAAAGGAACTTGTAAGGTGAGTTTTCTAACCCGATCTTCAGATAAAGCAGACAACCCATCAAGCACTGGAAGTCTTTCTGGTATTTAGCAACGAACTTCGATAAATTGTTTCTTGCGTAGATTATAGCTTCGTTCTGAGCAGCAAGTCCGCCTTTGATGATCTGGAGGAACGCCAAACGGTGGAGCTTGAACTCAAGCGAGCTGTTCTTGGCATCAAGTTCTCGTGAGAATTTCGTCGCCCACGCAATCGCTGACATCAAGTTGCGCTGGTGAATTTCCTCGAAGATTTTGTGGAGCTCAGCGAAAGGCTCTTCATGGATCTCTTCCTTGGGAAGGTTTGCTTCACGTATCAAAGAGTCAGCCACATCGTCCATGCCCTGTCGATAGAAGTGCTGAACAATGTTCTTGTCGAGCAAGGAGATGTTGCGTTCGTTTTGGAACAAGTCGTGGCGAGTGATGGACGTGAACTCAGCAGTGAAGTTTCTGTCGATAGCTTTTCCAACTTTCGATACGGTTCCCTGCGGAGGAATGTCGGGATTGAATAAGTGAGATAAAGTAACTTTAAGTCAATTCGTACGTGAAGATCACGGTGATCTTGTCCAAGCCTCTGCAGTTTCTCTTTCGTCCGAGCTAGTGAACTTTTGATCATGTTGACTTGCTGCGGGGTCAGTTGACTGTCTGATGATTCTGAAAGACACTCAAACTTAGACTTTTTTCGCCTAATCACTGCAAATATGGTTTACGTTCGAGGAGCGTAGCTTTCAGCAGCTCCAGCGACGCGATTTCGTTGCTCAGCAGCTTGGAAGAGTGGTCCGAGATGGCCGTGAACTTCGTTATCACTTTATCCACCTCGGACGCGACTTTATCAACGGCTTCCATGGCTCCCAAAAATAATCAAAATAAAGAAATTCTTTTCACGGACGAAACAAAGATACAGATGTGTGAGTGTTCAGGCGCAGTTACAAGTGTCAGCGCTCTCACCAACAACAAGCGGCGCTTTTGTGAACTAAGAAACCCGAGGGGCAGAGAAGCTGGTTATTGTCGCTGGTTTTTCCTCGAGTCGCTTCAGACTTAATATTTTAATCTAAGCTACGCTCAAAAGTGCAATTAAAGATTACAAAGTGTCTTCAAGCACTCAGCAAGCGGTCGCCTTAAGCTGAGCGGTGCAGAGTTTCGCGCAGAAAATTTGTGATTGATTTTTTCCTGCTTGGTGTGACAGCCAAGCTCAACAAAATTCAGCAGAAAACGCGCTAAAAGCGAATCTCGTGCAGCATAAATTTCATCTGACTGTGGTGAGTTGATGCTCGAGGGCGGAATATCCGGGCGGGACAAGTGAATCTGGGGTGGACCTGAGAGATTGATAAGCGTTGAAAAAATCCTGCTGCTCCACACGATTCTTTCAATAAGAAGAAAATAAAAATCCAATATGGTCTTTTTAAACATAACTCGCTGATCTTTGGTCCGCGGCAAGGGACGCTTGAAAGAACCGCTCGGGGACAGCTCCGGCTTATGTTCATGTAATTACCAAGTGAACACAACCATCTAAAGTGATTGCAGTGCACAAACGTCGTTTCTGCAACCCCATCGAGTATGTTTTGATGATTTATGAAGGGGGAGGATTGATAGCGGGGTCGATTTCGCGGAACTCGAAAGGAGTAAAAGCAAGCGAGGGTGGATTTAAAGTTGTCACAATTAATGTTCCGACGATGAGAACGATGATTAAAAGCGAATTCACGATTAAAATTGATGAACACGAGCGGATATTCTGAGTCACGGTGAGATACAGGCGTTATCAGTTGCATGAGAGTGTCATCTGGTTTGATCACGTTGTTTTGTGAGGGTGGAGAGATAAATAGCTTTCAGTTCGCGTGATTCTGCAGATCGACCAGGCACTTCCGGCTCGTTGAGCGTGTGCCTCTCGTTGGCTTCAAAGGTCATCAAAGCATCCTCTTGAGTAACCAGGTCTTACATCTACTGATTGTCCGAATTACATCTTTTCCACCTCATCTTCAAATCTTAATTTCAAATTCTTCAAGCTCCTTATTTCAATAAAATTCCCATTTCGATCAACCAGAATATTCAAAAACAGTCTCGGTTATTCACAAGTAGTTCCCTGAAGCCGTTTCAAGCTTAGCAGTATCAAACAGCAGTAGAAAAACAGAGTGACACATGCTTTTGATTGGAAAAACATACAATGAGTCGCTTTCATGAATCACTCACCGCTGCCAAAATATTCTAAAAATTTCACAACTAAAAAATTTTTTTTCCGCAAATCGAATCTATGAAAAGAACATTGAACTGAAATTTAGCAAACATGTGACAAAAAAAAATATATGAACCAAAACGCTTCACAGGAAAGATAAAAATAGCGAAAGAATTTTTGATTGATGTTTTTGTGTCGCACCAATTAGTTGCTTCTAACACTGCGTCTGTAATTTGTTTTCAATTAATTATGTTTGACCGCTTCAATCATCTACGTGAAGTTCGAATTGAGATTAGCAGGACTGGCGATGAGTCAAAGTGAAAAGACGAAGGACGGAAGAAACTTCTCACTGACTTTGAAACACACAAAAATTAAGCAAGTCATTGACGAGTAAAAACTTGAATGAAGTCTCGAGTTGTGGGGACGTTCATGAGGAGTGTACCAAGCTGTTTGAATGCCTGTTGATGCCAAATTACTTAAAACACCAGCGTAACAACCTGTTCCAAATTAATCGGAGGTCCAAGGTTACTCACCTCACGTACAAGCCCCAATATTTCGCATTTTCTTTCTCTTTTCCCTTGGTTTGTGTTCTTCGCTTCTCTTTTCTCGTGATCCGGAAATAACTGAATGCTTGTTGTTGTTATTGCTTTGCAATATGTGCGAGCTGCCTGCTTGGAGCGTGAACATTGCTTTTCTCTTCGTTTTGTTAACAAGAAGCATAAAACACGTTGTGTTCGGCGGCAAGAATATCGAGACGAGATCTCGTGTACACAAACATTTACATTCAAGTGATTAATGTGGTGCGGGTAATTCAAGAACTATGCTTAATTGCTTTATGAGCTCATTTTGAACTGCAAATCATTTGCATGCTGCTCCGTCCGCTTAAATTAACCTACTTGGCGCTTGAGAAACGACAATTTCGATGGCGTGGACAGTTACATGGATTGCGAGGATGGACAGCACTGTTCTGCGCTCAATTCGTCTCGTCGGCTGACAGGGCAATCATAAATGGGCGAAATTAAATTTCTTATCAATCAAAGGCGTGCACGTTTTAACGGGTCATTTGGCGTCGCTGTCATCGGGTAATCACATAACGCAGCCTGATAAAAAAGTGCATCGTGATGGATGTTTTTAACGCGATCGATCAAAACAAACCAAACGAGCGTGCATAGGAAGCGAAACTCATTCATTGACGGAGTAAGAATTTACTCGAGATCGCGATAAGATTAGATGATTCGGCAGAAGCGTAAAATTTGATAAAGAATTGTGTAACATCCCAAACCACGATATATAAATGAAGGCTCGTTAGTGGAGACCTTCAGTTTTCAGTTAAAATTCGTTTTGAGAGCGCCTTAACAATGAAATCACAAGTAGGACTAGCTTTGTTGTTCCTTTCAACCGCTTACGCAGCTCAAAATCCCTGTGAAAATCGCCATTTGGAGTTTGTCAACGATTATGCAAGTTGCAGCCGATACTTCAGTTGCGTTTTGGGAAATCCACATCCGTTAGAGTGCCATCGTAGATTCTATTTCGATCTTGCTGGCCAACAGTGTGTTCCTCCTGGCACTGTAGAGTGCGAACCTTGCCCACCAGTAGGAGTGCATAACTTCGGAGTGCCAGACTCGTGCAGTGACTACACGTTGTGCATAAACGGAGTTCCATTTGATAGAGAATGTGCGCCAGGAACCTTGTTCGACTGGAGATTGTCTCAATGCGCCCTCCGTGAAACTGTTAGTTGTGATTACATGAGATGTCCACTTACTGGAACTGCCGTTGTGGCCGATCCACAATCTTGCTTTCACTACTTGGTCTGTGTGGAAGGCGATGAAATTGCGAGAAGGCAGTGCGCTGATGGCTTGAAATTCGATCCCGAAATCAGATCATGCTCGAGATCTGAAAACGTAGTTTGCATCGCTCGCGCCGGGGTTCAGAAATTCTCAGCTTTCGTGCAGGATATTCCGACTGTTCCCGTGGTAACTTCAGTTCCAACAGTACCGACTATGGGCACTCGCCCTCCGCTGCCGCCAGGCGAATATCCACCTGGAGCTCCTGAGTTGCCTAATCCAATCCCACCCGTTGTAGACACAACTCCCGGCCCGATCGTTCCTCCTGGAGGTGTTGTCGTGAAAGAATGGCCAACAGGACCCGTCGTCTGCCCACCAACCGGTCATTTCTACTTCGGACATCACTTTTCGTGCGGATTCTTCCAAGTTTGCTTTAATGGAACATTGCGCAATGTAAATTGCCCGCTTGGCCAGCGCTGGAGTACAGCAGTCGGTCGCTGCGAGTTTCCTGAACGCTCAAACTGCCCACATGCGCCTCGCTAACTGCACTCTTATGTTTATCCCGATTAATTCAGTTACGAATCTATTCCAATTATCATTCTATACCATCGCTTAAGACATAACCGATTTATCATTCACAGAAGTTAATCATGAACAGTAATAAACGCAAACTTTATTGAGTAAAATCAGAAATTTCTCCTTGCCCACATCATTTAGACTTTGGCCAGCTCGGCACGCGAAACTAGGAGCTTTAACGGTTTCGAGATTTACCGCCGCCACCGAGAGAAATGTCACAGATTTATGTTCCGAGTCGCGGTCGATCAGCCAATCAGACTCGTTAAACAACTTCATCAATGCTCGACACACGCTTCTCCGCGCCGTGTCTCATCATTGATAGCAAAAAATTATAATTTAATCGGACTGATACAAAATATAAACAAAATGCTTATTCAATTTTCTCTCTCGGGCGCGCGCTCAAGAAATGCACGTCAAACAAAACGGCTCGACATGGATTTACGATCTCTTGTGTTCCGCTAAAGAAAAACAAAAGATAGCGATTGAGAGAACTTCAAAATGATTTGCAGGAAAGTTGGCAACGGCGTGGGTTGGGATAGGACAAGCATCAAGTTCTCAAATATTTGTCGTTTATTGTGTTTTGTTGGCTTAGGCTAGCAAAAGCCTAATGAACTCAGCACATTTAAACTACCTTCGGGTTTTCAGACTTCGTTTCACAGCCACCAATGCCTTCCCTAGCCTGCCTTGTTCACCCAAGTCGTTCCCAAAATCAACGCTTGAAACATATCAATAATCAACTCAATCTAAGTGTTTGACCACTTTAAGGAACTTCTCTAGTATTACTGGCGCTAATTGCGTCGACGAGACAAAGAAAAGCAAGAACAAAAAACTTTTTCGCATTCTCGTGATCTAAGCGACTGAAAATCGCTGTTTATTTTGCCGCTAAAGCAATTTGCAGTTTGACTTTATAAACAAGAGATCTTTATCAGAATCACGTTTCGTGTGTCTAAGATCACTGGAAGCTGCAGGGAATTCTGCCTTCGTCTATCTCTCAATCGCGAGTTTCTTCTTGTTGCTGCGTCTCGTGAAGCGCTCTCTACTTTCGTTGTTGTTTTGCGCGCATTTCTCTTCCCCGAGACTGCATTTCCCTCGTTACTCAATTCGAAAGAAGCAAAAAAAACTCGTGACTCAGTTTTCACTAATCGCTTGAATCCGATTGATACATGAGCAGTTTGCTTCAAATGTCTAATTAGTTCGTGTGATAAATCAAGATTGTTAAGGAATATTAGAAGCGGAGATCTTCACGCAGCGATGGCAAATTATTTTAATGGTCTGTTTTTCGATTTTATTACTCGACTCACCAAAACAAAATATTCGCCAGCCAGAAAAGATATTCTCGCTAGGGAAAAATATTTTAATTCGCTCGCATCTCTAGACTGACGAGTGTTTGTCAAAAATTCTTGGGCTCAAGAGGCGTTCAGCATTGGCTGGCTCGTGTAACTCGAGCCGGGAAAGTGAATTATCTCCAGGCGATCTCTTGATGAGCTCTTAAAATGGACTTTAATTGCTTCACTGATAAGATTGACACGCGATTCATGCTGTGATGATCCGATATTGGTGATGGGGTGATGGCCGGTAATGTGTACTTGGCTTAAAACTTCATTAAAAACGCGCCTTGCAAACCTCTGCATAATCAAACAGTGCTTTCGGTGCATGCACAATCGATGACCAATCGATCACTCGCTATTTTTGATCATCGAAGACACTTCATTAACGCCATTAAGTTCACTTGACATCACTTAGTCACGTAGCCCCACAATTTTTTATCAAAATTAAAGAACTCGTAAGAAAAAAGCGCGAGATAACTGGTTTTCATTTGTTTTTTTTTTATCAATTGAACTCTCAGGACTTATTTTTAGACGCAAAAGCGTCTCTCGTTTGATGAATGAGATATTTTAATCTACTAATTAACGAAATGTATTCCCACCTAATGTGTTTTGTTGTTTTTGTGTCTTTGCAGCTTCTTACCACAAAATACGTAGAATGGATACGGATGATGTTGAGACGTCGACGTCGAGCACAATGTCGAGCCTGAACAGTTTATTCTCGTTTACGAGTCCAGCTGTCAAGAAGCTGCTGGGATGGAAGCAAGGAGATGAAGAGGAGAAATGGGCCGAAAAGGCGGTCGACAGTTTAGTGAAGAAGCTGAAGAAACGAAAAGGCGCGATAGAAGAGCTGGAACGAGCTTTGTCGTGTCCGGGACAGCCCTCAAAGTGTGTCACAATTCCAAGATCTCTCGATGGACGTCTCCAGGTAAATTTCATTAAAAATCCACCAATTCCTCGCATTACAAGATTTCTTTTAAGGTTTCACATCGCAAAGGACTTCCGCACGTCATTTATTGCCGCGTCTGGCGCTGGCCTGATCTTCAAAGCCACCACGAACTTAAGCCAATCGAATCATGTCTCTTTCCATTCAGCGCAAAGCAGAAGGAAGTCTGCATCAATCCATACCACTACAAACGAGTCGAAAGCCCCGTCTTGCCGCCAGTCCTGGTTCCTCGACACTCGGAGTTCGCTCCAGGTCACTCTCTATTGCCAATGCATCAATTGGTCGAGCCGACAATGCCACACAATGTTCAATATTCAGCGACAGGCTTCACGTCACCACATATGGGACCGCAAAGCCCCCTCTCACCTCACAACATGGCACCGCAGTCTCCGCTGTCGTCGATTTCCAGCCCAGGGCCCGTTCACTCAAATCCTCAGAGTCCATACTTGGCAGAGACACCACCGCCCGCTTACAGCCCACCTGAAGATGGTAACGGGAATGCCAACGGCAACCAGGAGCAAGCGATGGATACAAATATGGGCGAAGTGGCACCCGTCAGCTACCAAGAGCCACCCTACTGGGCTAGTATTGCTTACTATGAACTTAACTGTCGCGTCGGTGAAGTCTTTCACTGCAATTCCACGTCAATCATCGTCGACGGCTTCACAAATCCCTCGAACAATTCCGATCGCTTCTGTTTAGGTCAGTTGAGCAACGTCAACCGAAACAGCACGATTGAGAACACACGTCGGCACATCGGAAAAGGCGTTCACTTGTATTATGTCGGCGGCGAGGTCTACGCGGAGTGCCTATCGGACTCGGCGATTTTCGTTCAATCGCGGAACTGCAATCACCACCACGGCTTCCACCCGAGTACGGTGTGTAAAATCCCTCCCGGCTGTTCGCTGAAAATCTTCAACAACTCTGAGTTCGCTCAACTCTTATCGCAATCCGTGAATCATGGCTTTGAGGCGGTCTACGAGCTGACGAAAATGTGCACAATCCGAATGAGCTTCGTGAAGGGCTGGGGCGCGGAGTATCATCGTCAGGATGTGACTTCGACGCCTTGCTGGATTGAAATCCATCTGCACGGACCGCTGCAGTGGCTGGACAAGGTTCTTATCCAGATGGGCAGCCCACACAACGCCATCAGCTCGGTCTCTTAAGCCTGCGCCATCGTCGAGATGAAATTTTAAGCGTTTCTGTAAGATAAAAATCAACAAACATGCCTTTTGAGCTGTTCAAAGGCGACCGATGTCTTGAAAATATTTTTTAGATAATTTTAGATTGTAAATGACGTGAAGAAAAGTTTATCGAGAAAGACATTCTCGGTTCAAATATTACTTAAAAAATACGTTTTGACATTAAGTTTAGCTACGGTCGTTTGATGCAGGACGTCGGAGTTGAGCAAAGAGGACGAGCAAAGAGGTCGAGCGAACTAAAAACTAAGAAATTTCGTATCAACTGACCACAAAACCCTCGCAACCGCGTCTGAAACTGAACGACTTTGGCTTAGCGGCCAATTGATTTGATGCCATGGAAGTGCTTTGTCTTCTCACTTATTCTCGGAATAGAAAGTTTTGCCTTCGAAATAATAAAACTGTTCATGAAAGTGTCTCTTAAAAGCATTTCTCGAGTGATAAATGATATAATTTTTAAACAAAAAGTTTTTGGAATATGTTTTAAATTTTCTGACAAAGTTTTTTGATGATCTTGATGATCTCTAATGGAGTAAATTGAATTATAAACTCAAAGGAACCTTGAAACACACGCAGTATACAAGAAAAAGTTTTTCGCTACTTAATAAGAAAGTTTCGATGTGTTTAATGCCATAAAAATGCTTTTGAACGGAAAAAGTTGTAAACGATAAGCGCCTTGTGTTTAAAGTTAGAAAAAATCGAAAAATATTTACAAAAATCATAAGTGCAATTGAAAACAGAAAAATGCCGCTTCCGCTAAAGTTTGTTTCGTCATTTTCGCAGCTTTTTGAAATCATTTTATGATTGTGTAAAGATTAGCCAAGCTTAAACCTAAGACAAAAGCAGCATCGACGAAAACTGATAAGAAAATTATGAAAATGGTTTTTATTTGATTTCTTTAAACTTAAATTTTTACACATCCAATAAAAATAGAATCTTCGTTAAAGAATGATTGGACCTTGTTTAATTAATTCATTGTGCCCACTTTTCAGCTGCAATTACTCTTGTTAAAGCTTGTAAAAGCTTAAAATCACATCGATACCCACACATTGAGATTGTTTCAAGATTATTCAATTCGATTTTTATTAAGTTTCTTGCAAGTTTTAAGATGAATTCGCTGTCAGTCGAGAGTTATCTCGCTTACAAGAACGTCTTTACAAGATTGCTGACCTTTGTTTGGCACACGCCCCTGCAATGTAGCAAAAAACTTTTCATCGAAGTTATCAAGTTCTCTAAGGAAACAAGGAAATTAGACAAGATGAAACTTCAAGAGAAAATCAAGTGCACATAAATCTTGGCCGTGCAACAATGTTTCAAATTAAATTCATCTGAAAAACTTGGTTTTATAAATGGGTTGTCAAGCTTGGAAGTGGGGGAGGGAAAGCCGCTGACGTGAACTCCTTAAACTAGTTTAGTAGCCTCTTGCTCGCAGTGGCTTTACTACTTAGCGAGTTTGCACCACAGAGTTCTGGTTAGGCAGAGAACAGGGCGGGTATAAGAGGTCTCTCGGCAGCGAGTATCCGTCCAAGAAGCCCATAGCGGTGGAGATGGGGTCCAGTCAATAGCGCCAACAACAAGCCATATCTGTCTATCTTTTTATCTATCCATCTGAAAAACTTGGTTTTATCAAATTCTATGATTTAAGAAACATTAAGCAAAACTTTGCAGTAAGTTATTTTGCACATTTTCTATTCCCACAAAGCTTATAACAGTTCAATTCTATTAATCAACTTATGCACTTGATTACTTTATAATAGAAGAAAACAACGAGACCACCGAGTTTGATGGCTTTGCACAAGATTTGGGTCACAATGACTTGGCTCAATAGGCTAATGGCGTAAAATTAAAGCTGAAGGCGATGATAACGGAAACCGGTGGCCAGTCCCACGTCAATTAGCTATCGAGTCCAGCCGTCCGTGATTATCTCTGCAAAAGGACGAAGACAAACGTCAATAACCTCTAGCCATGGAGATTTAATTACGGTCGCTGCTACGATGTTTGACGTTGTGTCTTCATTAGCACCGTCTGAGTCACTTTACGATCACAACACATTTTCCGCTAATTAAGTCCACCTGCCCCTTCGTGTGCCGCAGCTCGTCTCTGGGAATTGTAAACGTTGACCTTTAATGTATTCTCGTAAATTACGCAAATCGATGATGCGCCGTTAACTGCTTTCCGTCACGCACCGCGACATTTTCGCTTTAGGTTAATTTCTCCTGGGTGGAGAAGTTGCTTGAGTGACGATCAAAAGTGAGAGAAGAGAAATGTTGGGCTAAATTTTATTTCAGCCTAAACATTCTTTACTTAATACAGTTATGTCGAACGAAATTGATGAGAAAATATTTGTGCACGATTCCTAAAATATTTTCGTTAAATTTAGATATGATTTTAATCAAAAATCACTGCTTGAACAATTGGGAAATTTCAAAACTCGTGAATTGATGGAATTTGAGAGAACGGTTCGGCTTCGTCTAACAAGCTTTAGAGCTCTATCCAAAGCTTGACGCGTTACAATAAATTAACCGATTTTGATGAGATTTGTTTCCCGAATACTGAAAATTTGTTGATTTTGTATTTTAAACAGAAAGTTTTGTTTAAAATTGTATTTCGCATTTGATATTTTAATGAAACATTGAATATTCCAGTGAATTTTTAATATTGAAAGCGCTCATTTTTTTGCAAAATTTCCAGTTAAAAAGTTTATGAAAATAAAAACAAATGGGTCGGTCCTCCAATAAAGAAATGCCGATTTTGTGACCCATTAAAGAAATGGTCACTGATGCTAACGCCATTGTTTCTCAACCAAAGGTCGTACTGCTGAATTGGTATTTTCCCCCGAAAGCATCATCAATTCCCCACCGACCGGCGACATTGCAAGCGTTGAGCGATGATTGCATGAATTTACATTCGCATAGCTTCAGTGCAACCTCCGAAAAATTTAAGGAATTCGTCTGACGCAGCACGACAATTTTTCAAACAAGCAGCCGTTAAATTTTCTTACGCAGTTTGTTTACCTTTTTTATGTGCGACACCGCCAAAATTTTAATAATTGCAAAAAAGTGTTTTGAACTGGTAGAAAGTATGCAAACACTTGCTGGGATCATGAGCAAGCACGGCAAGAGTCGAAATACTGCTTTCGGTACTGACAAAACGTACAGGAAGGCTACGAAAAATGTGTACCGGATTTTTGATTTCTTTTTGCTTGAGATCCACTTGTTAAATTGAACAACTGATTGCACAACGTTTGTT
>JPYR01000439.1:10451-42543 GCA_000775305.1 Belgica antarctica
CAAGCTGGAATTGATTGTCATTGAAATTCTGCTGCGGAATCTTTCAAAAATCTTACCTTTGAGGGACGAAATATTAAAAGTTTGAGTTGAAGCTTCGAACGATGAACACAAACTGATGGAAGAACAAAGTAATGAAATGGGCTGTTGACAGACACAAAAGCCTTGAAAAAACTGTTTTTAACTGACGTCATGACCTTAGATTTGAAGAGAACACGTGACGGTTTTTGGTTCTAATCGTTGCTTTATCAGTGAATCCAACAATATTTGCAGCAAAAGCACTGAAAACCCCGAAAAACTACGAAAACTTCTATGCTGCATTCTTCAATTAAGCTTTTCCAAACAAAAATTACACAATTTCTTCTCCCTGAGCAAAAAGCTTTCGATAATTTGCGAACTGGCAGCGAGATTCGAAACAAAATTATCGTTTCCGATCATGTGCGCTGTTCATTTGTTTCCATCGGGGCTTCGAGTTGTTTTTGTGTTTCACTCCGACGAGCTTGTGTGACAAGAAGGAAAACAGAGAAAAATGTGTCATGCTAAATTCCGATCCCAATTTAACTGCGGCACAACTGCGAAAGACAAAAATTCTCCAACTCATCATGCTTGCCAGCTTCATTCGCACTTTTTCTCGCTTTTCGGCAGCGCGAGGGTTGAAATGTCGATTGTTTTGCTCCGAATAAATAATTTTTGCCCTTTTTCTCGCAAAAGTGAGAATGAGTTCGAAGTTTCACACACAACAGCATCTTGCAGGCTTCCGAATGAGTTGTACGACTTTTCGGATCTTCTCCGCCAACTGCCTCCTTATTTATTGTTAACTGAAAAGGACGTGTTTTGAATTGTTTACTTGTTTGTGTCATTTTTTAACACATAATTTCATCTCTGGGCGGTTCACTAACGCTTTTGGCAGAAAGCGAACAGAATTTAAAAAATCATCCTTAAACACCATGCCATGTGCAAGCAACGACGTACAAGGAAATGATAATTTTCGCCATACCAAGACGCACGGAAAAATAACGTCGTCGATAAAAATGTATGTCTATGAATGTAATTCAGGCACAGAAAAGAAACAGGAAAAGGTTAAACGTGTCTGCGCCAGCCTCTAAGATTGCACACCTTGAACTGCCGTCTCGGAGGTGATTGTATCCTCAACTACAACTCACTTGATGGCCATAAAAAATATTGTTCCAGGCTGAGTGAAGAAAATTTCCTACTTCAAATCGTAAATTAGTCGAGCACAAAGCGGTCTAATTGCTGAAACTATCGTAAAGTGTCTTATTTTAACGACACCAACTCGGGAGACAACTTCTCACACCCGAACTTGCCACCCCCAAATAAAACATTCCCCCGACACCGAACAGCAGCTTCTCGATGCTCCCGGAATTCTGATGATACATTAGGAAACGATTTTCACATTTCCGATGAGACTCGAAGAACGCACAACCGGCAAAGCTAAGAAGGTGGACGGAAAATTGCCGAAAATATGCCGAACGATCCGACAGATGCTCGAGAAGTTTAAATGCAAAATAAAATCTTTATTGCAAATTACATTGGATGAGATGCTAATAAGCTTTGATCCCCGATTGTAAAAAGCGGTTTGAAGGGCGTGTGAAGCTTACAAGTTCCGGGGAATCAAAAAGACAAAGAAATTGAAGCTACAGCTTGAGAAAATCCTTGTAAACATCGGTTTTTGAACACATCAACAAAAAGACAACGTTTTTACATTGTAGCTTGAAGGTTTTTGTGGTTTGGAATGCCATGTTCGAAGCTGCGGAGATATTTTTGTAATACCTTGAGCTTGGAGTTCGTTTAGAGTCAACTGAACTCAGTAGATTTGTCTCCAGTTTAATAATCTTTGCGACTTTAACATCATAATCAAGCTGTTGTAACAGTTTCAAGGAAAATCCACCGCATAAGGCAAGGAAGTCGCCAAACTCTACCCTCAAAATGAAATTAGACGAGCACACAAACTTTATGCTTCCACGTTCTTCCATGGCTGATGCTTCTTTGTCGTTCTCTCTTTTCTCTAAGACTCGCAAGGAAGCCAAATTGCACGTAGGAAATAAAAATGATAATTTTGTGACACATCAAAGTGAGAAAAACACGTTCCTGCAAGATGCGTACAAGCGCGAAACGTCGCAACGAATACATTTCAACGGCGGCAAGGTGAGTTTTTCATAGCAACAACTGTTGTGTACTTGTTTAGCTGCTTTTGTTCGCATTGTTTAAGGAAAAACACATTTGCTGCTGGCACAAACGATATCCTAGAGAAAACAACACTGATAAACAACGGAGAATGTACGAAACTAATAAAATGAAATTATACTTCATGAAAAGCTCAAACAGACTTGCGACGGCCTCGAAAATAAGGAAAAAACCAGAGTTAAACTTTTCCTCGGTGCCGTTGATGGAAATTTTATTATTGCGGAAAAGTATTCGTGAACAGTGCCAATGACAAGATAAGCTCAAAGTGAAAATCACAAAATTAAGTTTTTTTGTTTCCTTTGACAAAAAGACTTTCGCAACTTTACAGAACAATTGAATTGAAGTTTTCGTAGCAAGCCAAGGTTTAGCGGCAAATGACCTCCCTTGGATGATGCTTGATGAAAGAAACAAGGACAAAGGCAAACAAGGAAAATTTATCACTCAAGCTTTTGTTTCGGCCAAATTTTATTTTCACTCAGATTTTGAGATCAAAATAAATCGTTTTCACGCGCATTCAGTTGCGTTTTCGGCCTTTTGGTTTTTTGGTTTTTGGTATCTGCTTTCGACCTTTGGCAGTTTGATTGCTGACACGTGTGACTTCTCTTTCAACAGGCGGAGCTGAACGAGCTGCGTTGCGCTGACGTTTTGGTTGTGGCTCGGATGGTTCGGGAGTGCGGGTTCTTGCAAGTCTGTCAAGTTCCACAACTGGTTGTGTGTCTTTCATCATCGAGACTGTAAAAAAAATTAAAATTTAATTAATCGATTTATTTTGAAATGAAATGTGAAACTTACTTTTTGACTGACGTTTTGGTTCTGTCTCAGTAGATGCTTGAACTGATCCCATCACTTGACTCGGCACAAGTTGGTCCAAAGGAGATCGCGAACGACTTCGCTCTTCACCAGCTGAAGTTTCAACTGGACGGCGAGAACGAACTTCTCTCAGCTCGAAATCGCGGATTTGCTTTGCAGCAACTTTCAACTGAAGTGGGGGATCAAATTTTACGTTGGTGAAAATGCGTTGAAAAGCCGCTAAAAATTGACAAATTCAAAATTGTAATTTTCACCATAGCTGGCTAATGAAACTTACGAGATGCAACCGTCTTAGCAAACAGCAAATCGGAAGTGTTTTGTTCTTGATCGATCTCAGCTTCTTCTTCTTCTTCGACGATGGCCATCGGACTCGTCGGAGATGAAGATCCAGCTTTGGGTTGCGTGAAGTCGTAAGTCACACATGCTTCAGTTGAACATTCGATATCTTGATCGCCACTAGCTACGATTTCTTCAGAGACCGCTGTAAAACATTTCAAAATGAAAATTTTCCCGATCATCTGGCGTCGTCGCTTACGAGTTGGTTCACTTCCTTCGCCCGCATCCTTATGAGTGTCGATTTCCATTGAATCATCTCTGTCCGCCACGGTTGGAACTGCAGCTTCTTGGTTTGATTCCATGACTTTGGCGATTGTTAGAATGAACGTTAAAAAAAATCCAAGAAATTAATTTCACTTGTTGGAGCTTTGAAGATCGAAACTTCACTGATTAAAATTCTGAAAAATCCATTCAAGTAAACGTTTTAAGGAAACTTCGATTGAAAAGTTATTGAAAACTTCTCTGACAGAAAAACGGAATATTTCTTTTTGAAGTTTTCGAGTCTTGAAGTTTTCAAGTCTACAATGCAGTGCACCAGAACACATGTTTTCAGTTAATCACTAGAAACTTGCACTGCTGAAGAAAATGCTTTGCTTTGACCTTAACGACACAAATTTTGATTGTCATTCAATAATTCTTTTATTCATCATGAGTCACGAAGCGATTAACGAGTGAACAAACAATTGATGTTTTTGAACTTCCTACAAAGACTTTTGATTGAAAATTAATTCAATTTCTTATCATTTTGTTGTCGTCTGGCTATCAAGTTAATGAACTGTTATCTTGTATTTCTGGGTCAACAGTGTCATTTTGTTATGATCACATAAAAGTACAAAAATTATTATTGCGAGACACTTTCTAAACAGATCATTGCGGGCATAAACGCGGCAGTTCTGTGTTTAAACTTAAAACTTCTTTTCGGTTCCTTGCAACACTGTGAATGCAAAAGTTCAATCCAAAGTCCAGCCATTCCAAGTTTTTCAAGTTTGTCACCAAGTCATGACCAACATGTTGCACCCGGCAGCTTAAAAAACTTATCCAGCGAAGATTCGGCGTGTACTTCAACAAATCACCGTCTATTGTAGGAAGATCGTTAAATCTTATAGTCAAAACTAACAGTTGTGGAAAAAGCCGCAAGTCAACAGCAGAAAACTTCAACAAATTTGATTCGACCCAACTGAAAGCTTTCAAATTTTTGAAGAACTTTTCAATATTTCTGGGAACAAAGGTTAAATTCTGTTGATAGATGTTTAGAAGTACAATGTCATCGATGTGCTTGTCGGGCAAATGCATTCCATAGACTTTGTCCAACGTTTTCGAGGTTTCGTCGGAGAAGACTTGTGGCCGACAACTATAAACGTCTCCTATAACTACCATTTGCGGTTGGATGTGAAAAACGCAATTAAAGGTCACGGCTTTGACACAAGTCACACAGAACACGGTCAGTAAAATAGTTTTTATCGTTAGATGATTCCTTGGAAAACATTATTGTGAATATTTTAAAAATCTTTCAATAAAATCATTCCGACTTACATCTTGGTTCTTTGTATAAACACTGAAAACTGTTTGTAAACATTGCGTGTTTGTTTCTTTTATACTCTGAAAGTGTAATCAATTGGATATTTGATAAGAAAAGCTTTCTCGATCCAGTGCAAAGCTTAATTTGTCTTTTAAAGAGTCGATAAATTCTCATTTAGAATTTTTTTTTAGCTTTTTATCAATTTTTTGTTATCAGTGCAATGATACAATGCTGTTGGTTTAATTGATAAATTATTATCAGTAGTCAAAATAACTCCGAATTGTCAGAAATATCAGAAACCTAGATGGGATTTTCTTCTTCATTTTTAACCACGACTATTTTATGAAAACTTTATTGAACTTCTATGCTTCTGATCATTGGCAGTTACAGTTCAGTGTGATCTTCAAATTCTTTAAAATCTTCTGAGCTGTCTTCAAGCAAATCTTCAGCATCGTCACTTTTTGGCTTGAACTGCGGATGACATTCGTTTGGCAGGTCTACGTTTAACTTGGCAATTTGTTCTGGGGTTTTCGCGATTCGATTCATGCATTTTGTCAATTGAAAATCTAAAATTGTCAGGTCTTTTAAGTCTGTCACTAGATCAGCTCCAACGTGGTGGATTTGGCTGCCAGCGAAGGTTATGTACTTCAAGTTCGGTGTGAATTTGAATAAGTCGCTTTCGATTTTCGTTAGTTGCGTGAATCTTATTCCCAAGTACAACAACTGTGGAAATGGTTCAAAGTCTTCAGCGGAGAGTTGCGCCAGATCCGAGTCATGGAAGTTGATGGCTTTGAGTTCCGGGAAGAACTTGGCGATGTTTTTCGGGAAAAAACTCATGTTTTGCTGGTAGATGTTCAACATCCGAACGTCGTCATTGGTTTTTGACTCTAAGTGTTCACCGATGACGTCTTCCAGAGTTGCCGACTCGTCTTCGTCAAGGATTACTTTTGGCTGGCAGAGATACACGTCTCCAATGACGACCAATGGAACACCAGCCATTTTGAACTCGCACTCAAAAGTAACAGAGTTGACTGACGTTGTGCAGTAAAGCGTCAGAAGAAGAAGGCTTTCAATCCAATTGTTCCTAAAACGGTACAAGAATAAAATAATTCTGAACAGCAGAAGAAACTTTGTTGACTTACATCTTGTCGTTTGAACGAAACACCAAAAACTGAAAACTTTGCACTCAACGTGGTTAAATCTTATCAAGTAAATGATAAAGTTCACCGGTGATAAAGCGGCAGATAAAGTTAAGCTTTTCCACAGGGTAAACAAAAGAAATTTGTTTTGTAGCCGCTTTAAATTTCAGCTCCATTTGAACTTTTCCTGGAGTCGCGAAGTATTTCCGCGAATTCTCTGATTTTTTCATCTTCTTTTTAGCATTTTGCACTTCTGCAAGAGTTCTTTTTGACATTCGCGTGAGGAAAATTCTCCACTCGACGGTATTTTAATGCACATTCAGTAACAACAGCTGCTGTTAGTCATGAAAATTCCTAAAACATCGTCAACGTCAATGCGAAATGTGTTTTGAGGGTAGAACGAGGGCGATGTTATTGGAGAGTGAAATGATAGTACGTGTTCCGATGCCGGCCCCCTTGAGAGTGATTATCATTGATTTAGGGTTTTTACATTCCCACTCCCACATCCACTCGTGATACATTTTCATTCAGTTTCACTCCGCAATCGAGCGAAGAAGAACCAAAACATTCAAATGTTCAACTTCAGGTACGAACCATCGCAATGGATTATTCCGACTCCTTTTTTCTCGCCGAAGTTTTTCGTTCTCCCAGCACTTTATGATTTAATGACCCAGCCTCTGGTGACAAGTAATAGTGTGTGACTTTTTTGTGCTTCCCTTCGACACCTCGGCTACGTGTTGGTTAATTTAAAATGTGAAAAGCGTCTGGCATTGTTTGAAAACAAAAATTCTCCACACTCCGTGCAGTCACTTCAAAGGCGAGCAGGGAAGGAAGCATTTTTCAGTTTGCGAAACTCAATTAATTAATGGCTTTGCAACCATGTCACATTGTTGGAGAGCGGACACGAGAAATTGCTTTTAAATGAAAATTTCTCCGTCGTCAAACAGAGTGCTGTAGAATTGGTGGAGACAGAAAGCATACAAAGTTGGAAGTGGATTTGCTGATCTGATAATTCAAGCGAACTAAATTGTTATTTTAGTGTAGTCTCACACAGTTTTTTAGCTTGCAGATTTTTGGAAGGAAGATCAACCATGTTAACTGCATTAAAACACTTTTGTGTAAATGTGAATGCTGAAAATCTTCACAACAAACCAATGATTTAGGTTTTTCGTTTCACTTGTTTTTAAACTAATGACAATTATTGTGTTGATAAACAAAATCCGTGGGAAGCTGAAAAGTCTAAAATTACACCGAAAATTTTCATGCGTTGTTAGAAAAGCAATCACTTGGAACAGATCAAAACCCTTTCAACGTTGATGATACAATTTATTCATAAAATTCATTCATATCTCCATAACTTTCTTTAAAAAATCATTTTAAATAAAAGCTAATAAGATGTTCATCTCATTAAACTGGCAATTTCAGAGGTAAAGATGATGATTTCACTTCTTCGTACAGTGAATTGACACAAAAGTAAATGTAAACGGTCCAAATGGCTTCTAAAATCATTACAACACAACTCAATGGTCCATAAATTTTAAAACTTGGTTTATCCTGGAACCAGATGCACGTGTAAAAAACTGCTAAGAACGCAAACAAATACAGAATTGCACTGGTAATGCAAAAAGTCCAGAAGCAAGTCATCAGATGATGATCATTCTAAAATAATTGAAAGTTTGTTAGAAAAATCAAAGCCCAATTTTAAACATTTTACCTTTTCAATGCCTTTGATAAAGTTCCTCGATGCGCGGATGTACAGAAAAGCGATGTAAGACACAAAAGTAATCCCGAGAATTATACTAATAAGCTCAAGTAGTGGGTTCTCGCTGGTTACATCTGAGAGAACCAATGCAATGATAAGGAAAAGAGTCATCAACGAAGCAACAACGACACTGATCCATCCATAAATAGGTCCAAACGATCGCAAGGAAATAAATCCAAGAAACTTGTTAACTACGGCCATGGTGTCTGGAGTCTACAGATTATCAACTGAAATTGAAAAATCAATTATAAATGCGAAGAGTCTGGTTTTCATTTGAGTGAAAATTTTGAAACTCCTGAGTTAATCTTTTGTCGTTTTAAAAATAGCTTTTTTTCAATCTTGTTGCTACTTGATATGTATTGCAATCAGTTTATTTTCAACAAAATAATTGTTCCATACCAACTTACTTTTAGTGTTTTTTAAATACCAATCCAGAAACTTCAGTTTTATATTTTTAAGGAATCACACTTCGAAAGTTGAACTAAGCAGACCTAAATCTCTATTAAACTGATTAAAAAATGTCTGTGAATAAATTCGAAGAGACACTCGATAGTGAACACTTTCTCTCTTGATTCGAGATAAAATTTTGAAACTGAGACACGCTCTTTATCTTCCCCGTAAAAATTCAAAGTAAGTCACCGAAAAAATATCTTTTGATCTCTAGACTTGTTTGCTATAAGAGTGAAATCGTTTTGTCATTTCGTTTTCATGTTGCATCATTGCAAAGTCTTAATGAAATTATTTTGACAGCTATTTCAAAGTAAGTAGGTTAATTTATTCGGTTCGAATTAAAAGCAAAACAGTAGATGTGCAATGTCTCACCAACAAATTCTCTGTTCTTTGAAAAAAGTTTTTATACAATTAATTCAAGTAACATCAACAATTGTTCTGTATGACTAAATTTTCCTGCAATCCTACAAGATAAAAAATAAAAAACCTATAGATTGACATAGTGATAAATTGTTAGTCTTGTTGAACTTTTTAAAGGTACAACAGAAATCAAAGAAAATTAAGTGCAGATGAACGATAAGCAAAGCTTTCACCCAGGCTGATAGAAACTATAACAAATATCTGCCATTGGGTCTTTGTCACAAAAGAAACCTTGACGTTTGATGTTTTATGATTTACGGTGATTAACGGAGCTATTTATGACACTTTCTCTCAGTACGTCGGTTTGACTCACACAAAATCGGCTTCGGATCATTGCAAAGCACAATTAATATTTTATTTCTATTGTGCTTGGTTGCAAAGTCTTGTTACAGCTGTTTCTGCAACTACTTAAGTATCAGAGGGCTGTAAATGTCAAAAACAACGCGTTTAAATGCTGAAGCAGCCATTTTGCAGATGCTTTACCAGAAAGAAAAAAATCTACGAAGAAAATTATCTTAATAGATCACAAGTTGATTATTTCTGTAAGACAATTTTTTTTTTTTCTAATGCTTATTTATTGTCTAAAGATGTCGAAAGGTTTAAAGTTTTATGTAAGACAATGAAAAATTTTCATGGCAGCAGAGTGACGAAAAGTTTTTTTACATGTTGCATCGGCAATTGTTATGCACGACTTGATTTTGCTGCAATTTTGCACTATGTTTAATGAATTTAATTAAATTTCGATCACTTGAGCCAAGAACTTTGTAATTGTACACCGAGAATACGTTAGATTTTTTTTTGAATTTGAATGAAGCTTGGCGAGGGGTATGAAAATCGGAAGAAGGCTCGAATTGAAGGCTGAAAGAAATCCAAATTTATCGTAATGGATGCTGATTTCTTCACACGGAGCCTTCCGCTTCCAAGTTGAGCCCCCTGCGGTGGTATGCAAGAATGAAAAACCGAAGGGAAAGTCAATGATTTTTTAATAATTCCCAACGGTCATTGGTGTACATTTAGAAAGTTCTTGGCTCACTTGTGCAGTTCTGCTTTTAATGAATAAAACATTATTGGATCAATCTAAGAGTGAAATTTCAGCACTTTCATTGTTACATTTTTCCAGCAGCAAAACATTTTGTTGTGCAGCTTTGGAGCATTCTCAGATCTTTGGGGACTTGATTACCATTTGAATCGAAGATTTACAATCAACAAAAACTAAATCAATTTCAGACTTTCGTTCGAATTGAAATGAATTTCTGTAAAGTGAAACATCGCAAGGTTGATTCAAGATTGCTCGCAGCAACAGTTCAATCGATTTTCAGTCTTGCTTCACTGGGCCACAGGAAAATAATTTCATTTATCGGTTTATCAGCTTTCTGTGATCTCGAATCTTATTCAAAATAAATTGAAAGAAAAATGTGTTCGACAAAGAAAAGCGGCAACCAAAAGACGAGAAAATAATCATCTCATGAGTACGGAGACGTTGAACACGCAAATCGAAAGATGTGCGGGAGCGCTGGAGACGAACTCACACGAAATTCATAATTTTTCAATTTCTATGCATATCAATCACACATTTATAAGGAGAATCTCTTCTTTTTGATATTGACAGAGATGTGACTGCGTGGACATTCCATTTTTGCGGCATCGAAAGCATCACTGCGGAAATGATTATCATGAATAATTTCAAATAAATTTCACTTTTGTCCCTCCTTCTGCGGCATCTTTCATTTCATCGCTTTCTGTCGTATTCCCATTTCATTCGTGATCAGAAAATAATCATAAAATTAGAATTAAGTAAAGTCATGATGAGAAAGCGAAAACATTTTTCTTTTTTCATTTTCGGTGTTGAGATGAAAATTCTGAGATAATTTTCTTCCTTATCACGTCATTATCGTCATAAATAAATAATTTGGTTTCAAGTCGCTTTTCATTGGTGGCTTTCTTCTCACTTTGATGGGGATGGCTACGGTGACAGGCTTCTATGCCAAGATTGAGCTTTTGAATCTTGAAGTTCTTAACAGAAGTTCTTTGAAATGTTTAAAGAAAGTTATTCAATCAAAATTATCGGTAATTCTTGGCAGCAAACTTAATTTACACGAAAAACATTCCAAAGCAGTTTTTCTAACGATTTTTTTCAAATTTACATTCAGATTCAAAAAGTCTTTTAAATTGTTTTCATAACTAATTGTTTATGAAAAGATTCTGCATTTGAACAAGAAGGTTTCTGGTTTTTTAATGTTGTCAACGAAGTTTTCCACATCTTCTCTTGTTTCCCGGAAATCCATGACAAACAAGCGTCTATCTGCATGCAAGTCCCTTCCACTAACGTCACGATGGATGCTGTAAGACTGCCCCCAACCCATGCAACTTCAGCGGGTAAGTGGAAAACGCCGAGCATGTGGCATGAAAATAAATAAATTTGCCTTCATATAAGGACACATTTTATGTGTTTTTTCTCTCCTTTCTCGTAACATGGAAAAATGCCAAATTAATTTATTTGAGACACGTTTTTTGTTTGTCACTTTATAAAAAAATAAAAGCAGCAGCAAATTTTAGATGAACATTGTAGAATGTCGAATGAGCTTTTTCCGTTCCAACGCTACAGCCTCGTAAAGTAGATTTTGTTTGCGACAAAAAGTTGCATTAGTCAAAAGGGCTTTTCTCGCTAACAAAGCTGCGTCATGCGTCGAACCTCCGAAAATAGTTTAAATTAATGTCTCTCGGCTCGTCTTCCGGCACGCACAAAAGAGCAAATTGATGGGATTTCTTTGATAACGTTGAGAGAATGATGAAGGAAAATTTCTTTTGCTGAATTTGAGGCGAGATTTTGTTGCAAAGCCATCGGAAAAAAGATATTCAGAGAAGCGCAGCCACTTCAATATTTTATTAGTTTTCTTTAAAATTAAGTTTTCACGAAAAAAGTGTGCCCAGTTTAACGATTAACGATAACAAAGCAGTTCAAAATAGAAACTAACTTCAAATATTTTATTCTTCTTTAAAAATTTTCTTTAACGACTGTCACAATCTAGACAAAACAGTCTAACTGATGCTTTTCCAAGATATCAACCAGTTATAAACTAAACTATCAGCCGACTGCAATATGACACCTGACGGAATCAGCTTGCTTAACGTGGTTGTCTCCAAAGTAAAGCAGACATCACACTCGAAAGCCATCACGCAACCATCTGCAGAAGGAGAACATTAAATAAATATTTTCCATCTTATTTCGTTTATCATACATTATGCTTCCGAATGCGATTACGTATCTATCATTTAATCTTATGGCATTTTTTGCTTTTTTTCTTTGTTTTTTGTCGTTTGCTTTTCTTATGGCGAGGATTTATATTGAGAAATTTGCCTAAATTGAAGATAACACTGGTGTTGTTGTTGGGGGGAGCAGTCGGCGAGGGAAAATTGTCTCAAAATGTTTGAGGAAAAGGCAAAAGGAATGAACAATGTCCCCTCGGTCTTGCTGGTTCGTCTTTTTCTTCGTTTTTTTGATGTGAAGCAGAAATTCCAATTTCATTTTCGCTTTTCACTCTATTTTCCCTCATAATACTTGATGGCTGCGCTCGTATCTGATGCATAAAATTATAACTCAGATGGATTATATTCGATTATTATGATAATGGTGTTCGGAATTTAGAGAGAAAGCGATATCGGTTTGTAGCTTTTCGTGTTTTGGTGTGGCGGATGAATCCATAAAGCGAAAATGAAGCTAAGAAGGGAAAATTTAGTGGAAAATTTAAAGTCTATTTTATCGCGTGGGTAGAAAAGGGGCGCGAACACACAAAGCTCAGCTCAGATATCGAGTTTCTTTTGTGTACACTCGACAATGTCAATCTTTTTCACACGCGGCAGAAAATTATCGCATCGTAGCGTCGTAAAGTGTGATACAATATTGCCTTCGATTAAGCGGATTTTTTCCGACTCTTATCAATTTTTCTCGTTCTGCAGGTAAATTCACCATCGTCGTGCACAAAACTTATCAGATTCGTGTATATTTTCCCCTCTCTTGGTGTATTCAGCTTCCAAATGAGATAATAAACTAGAACGCGGTTAACATTAGATCGCTGATAAGGTTCTTCTGCTATTTTCTCGTTTTTTTTGGCAGCTTCTTTTCCAACTAAACAGCGAAGTGGATAAAACTTGAGCTCATATCGTTTAAATTTTATGGCTCTTTTCGTTGCACGTTGTGTCGATTTACGGCTGCAGTCTGGAGTTGGGGATTGGAACTTAACAAGGCGATTGAAAATAATTAAAAGACTTAAATCAAGACTAGTGCGTGGAAAGTCTTTAGTGTTTAGTCAAAATCAGGTAAGGAAAGTTAGGAACAAGATTGGAAAAGTTTGAAAGTTCTAACCTAAAAAATATTTTCTGCTTTTTTGAAGTTTGAGGCAAGTTAATTTCACAGCATGGCGAAGGTTTGTTCTACTTATTGTAGTTGCAGTTAAGACATAATTTGTTAAATTTAAGGTTGAGTTGTTGTTACGTCATGATGGTGCACTGCTGGATCTCTGCCATCACTGGCTGGTGATAGACAAACGTCTGACCATCTGTGGCTGCGACTGTTTATGTTAAGTCATTGTTAAGTATTCAAGGTTTTGTTGATTTAATAGCGTCTAGATGTTTTTTGAAATACCGGAAAAAGTTATTAAACACTGTAACCGTATGAACTAGGGTGATGTTCCCTTCGTGTATCGCCTTTTTTTTTTGAAGAAAAACAAAACTTAGACACTTTGTTTCCTTTCCAGAAGAAGCTGAATACTTTCAAGCTTCCTTTAAAAAAGTTTAAAGTCCCTTAACGATTCTTCAAAAAGTGAGTGTCACACGAATGGAACATCTGGCTAGAACTAAACATTCAATAAACTTTGTCAAATGAAAATAATATTTTAAGAAACACACACAACCCTAACTGACACACTTTAGCCAAAATCTCAACACTTTTCTCCCCAACTCCACTTAAATCAGCTTTAATAACATATTCTCAAGCAAAATGACAATAAAAACATAACTTGATTAAAGCAAATACGACGACGAATAGTGAAAGCAGAATCTGTTAGAGAAAGGTGAAATAAAATAAAATAAATTTTCACTTTAAGAATGCTAGAACGAGAGAACGTCGAAGGATAATAATCCAATTTCGGTTCAGCGCCTTAATACACCCACCCACAGAACACGAGAAAATAATGTGATAGAAAGAAATACTGAGCTTAATAACCCCGAGGAAATTAAGAGAAAGCAAGCAAGCAGAGAAAGGCACGAGAAAGATTGATTGTATCATGTATGACAGTTCATCTTGAGCTATCGTTTATTGTTGTAGCGCTTGAGAGAATCCCGCATTTGTTGCTTCTCGCTCGTGAGGAAGCGAAAAAAGCGTCATCATTGTAGACAGCGTTTTGTCTTGTGATGAATGCCTGACAGACGCTTTTTTCGTGTTTTCTCCCTTTCCTTTCTCCATTATTAATCTTCTTCCATTGAATTCTCTCAGCAAATCCAAAATTCGAAGAAACGACGCTTCCTAATTACGGAGGAGGATTCAACACAGCACGCAACAAGAAATGGAAAACTCCTGCTGGAGAACCTGTTGCAGCTACTCACTCGGGAAGCGTCATTTTTGGGGGTAGAAATGAATAATCAGTAACAAATTGAAAACATTTTAAAATTTCCCACCGCATCGGGTGTGGATGCCTGGCTCGGAATTTGAATTTTATGTCTTATTGAATTTCCCAAAACTATCTTCCTTCATTTCCATCCGGCAAAGTGGGGCTTCGGCACGTAGATAAATGGATAACACTCAGGATGGGTTGAAATAGGTGAACTATGACATTCCTTCTATTGACTTAAGTCAATTAGGTCATTTGTCATTCTTCGTCCAACTTTTTCGGTGCTTTTCCGTTCAAACATTATCATCATCATCCATTCGACCCGACTGAAATTTCTCTCATATCTCTCCGGCTGGCCTTCTTTTAAATGCGATATGAGGGTGGATTACCGAATAGCTAGATACCGTTGTACGTTTTTTTCGGACAAAATGGGGATCCATTCATATAGCAATTGAATGCGAACAAAACAAATAAAAGGAGATGGAAAAAGAAAAGCTGAAATGATGCTATTATTGAATTATGGCACAAAATTAATAGCTCCATGGTTCCTTTTTCCTTTCTTACTCACTCCCAACCTCAAAGCACAACATGTGCACAAGAAACACTGATATGATAGCACGCTGTGCTCAATAAATGCGACTCGTGGAGGGATAACAGCGTTTAGTCAGTCGATGGTTATCGTTTAATTGTTATTCAAGTCAAGCAATTCCATAAGAAATGTTTCGTTGCAAAACGGTTATTTGAAAGCATCTTTTTCGTGCAGCTAAAGATGTTGGATCCCTTAGTAATGACAAGCATTACAGAAAGATGTTTTGTGCGAATTTTAGGTTGGAATCGTTTATTTAAAATGTTGATGCTGGTTTTAGAATGTTTTGATAAAGCTACATTGACTCCAAAGTGAAATCTTTTGAATCATTGTGATGAAAGACTTGAGCATTTAATTACTGGAAGCTGACGGAATGTTTCAAGGCAGATATTCTAGATTTGATTTGAAGAGTTTTATATTTGAAAATCAAGATATTCTAGAAAAAAGAATTTGAATTTGAACAGTTCATACAACTTGATAAATCAAGCAATGTCTGCAAAGTTCAGCCTGAAACACTCCGAAAAGTAAACTTAACACGAGTGTACGACGCGAGATTCTAACGGTTCCGAAATTGAACTGAGAACAAAAGAAAAGCTAATCTCGGGTCAAGTTCGAACTCATCTCGGGCCTAGTTCGAATTTCGAAGTCTGCCCGCTTTCTAACTGTTTTTTTGAAATGCAGAGTAGCCTTTGTACAAGACGCGACCAGACTCTCTATGGGAAATGCAAAATTTGTCGCATCTAGGCAAGGAAAAAAGCTCAAAGCTTCCACTTTATAGAAAGCTCCGTGCTGTTGGCGCTACTGGTGAGTTAACGGTCGTAAAAATCTCGCGTCGTACACACCTTAACACAAAACATTGCAAGACCGAGTCAATAAAATTAAAAACTAACGAAATCCAACTCTCTCCAAATGTCAGTAAATTCAATATTTTACAGATACTTAATGATGCCTGAAGCAAACATAAAATTATATCCCCTGATTGAAATACAAACTTTCTAAAATCGTCGACAAGAAAACACGTCGCCCCAATCAACCCATTTGGCAAAACATCAACGCAATTAAAACAGCCAGAAAACAAATCAACTTGAAACTCCAGCCGCATTTGTCACAATAAACTGGCAATTAGCAGCGTTTGAAACGAAGCATCAATTGAAAGCGATTTGAAAAATGTCGATAAAACATTTCCACCCTCGACGAGATAACTTTTCAATCGAAGTTTGCTTTCGCTAAGATCATAATTCTGACAGCGTTGGTACTTGCAAATATTGTTCTGTTTTGTGTTTTTCTAGCGCTTTCCCAAAAAATGTCGGCAATGATATATCACGGGTCGTATATTGCTGGGTTTTATTGCACTTTTAACATGCTTCGTATCTTGGATGGTGTATTATTGTATCGTAAATTTCCAATCAGTGAAATACCGCGCTGTGTGCAAGGGGAATATCTCAGTTCAGTTTTATGGAAATGTGCAGAGTAATAATTTGTATCGATATTTTTGAGATTAAAGTACACGCAACGACATTTCGTTGTCCATAAATCACATCGAACATTAACTCGGCTATCAAAAAGGGTTTACGACTTCGACTTTATTTGTCAAACGTCTTTCAGTTAGCAACTTCCTTTTCTGTCGAGTTCCGCACAAAAAATGGAACAAGCGTAAGCACCATCGTCGCCAGAACATTTCCAGATTATTTCTGAATTTATGTACAAAGTTTAATTGACATTTTAAGTGCACAGCGAGGATAAGTGTCTGGAATTAGCCATTCGTGGAAGGAAGAAAACTGTTTTGCAGTGGAAAAGCTGTGTGTCAAGTCGACACAGCGAAGCACACAAAAAGTTCTCTCGTCGAAAACGATTTAATTACGAAAGTGCACGCGCCAGCCGAGCGGGCGTCACAGGCAAAACAAGTTGGAGCCGAAAAAGTGCAGCTATTTATTCCACTTCTCATAATTAGTATCCGCTTTCGACTTCCACCTGAACATAACTTTTTCTTGCAGTTAGCGCTGCAGCAGGTGAACATTCCTGTGACATATAATTAAGCCATATTATCGTTCATGATACTGCTTTTTACATTCAATTTAATTTAATTCATGTAATTTTAAACTCCCCGTCCCAACCAACCATATCCGATGTTTATTACCGCACATAAATGTTGAGAGCTAAGATCAAGCGATAAAAAATGTTTTTCGACAATTGCACCTTACACTAAAGCAGATTGCAAACATTTGATAGCAGAATTGTGAATTTCTTGCACATACAGAATTGCTCGACTTTCATCTTACATTCTGTTTTTATTGATTTCAAGCGGTCGGGGACCGCAGCGGTAAAGAGTTCTCTCACCCGCAAGTCTGCGTTTAAATGCGACAATGATCACCGAATTGAAAAGGAGATGATGCATGTAATTTCGCAACCCTCACGTCTGGGGCCTGATCGGAAGTGGCGTCAATGGATAATGGAAGAATTTAGATTAAAAATGCTTCCTTTTTACGATGCTTTGTCATTGATTTGAATTTAACAGTTGTAGAGTGTCAAAAAGTGCGTTTAACAGTCGAAAAATCTCATCGACTGTCGAACATGAGTGTCAAAAGTCAAAAAATTTCCTTTCGACTGTCGTAATACTGGATTTTACACTAAAACTCGTGTTTCCTAGCTCAAAAAACATTTCCACTCCAACAAACACACATCACACACGTAACACCCCACCCACGTCAATATTCAACGTAAAACCATTAAATCTTTTCATTATTTCAAATTTCGACGACTGACTTCAATATTTATTTGTTTATCGTGCATGTGTTGTTCAAGGAACAGCAAGAGGGTTGGCGCAAAAATGGCTACATGATGTTATTTGCACACATGAATTTACAGGCACGTGGGATCGTGATCCTAAGTATCACATTTCACAGTGCATTTCGGGAACAGTGCATTTTAATTTCGCTCGTAGCTGGATCCAACCGTATCCTAAATTACAGCAATGAAATGGAATTATCTAAGATTAAAAAGAACTTTCGGTAAAATAGACGCCCGGAAAACATAAAAGAACCGGTGCGCTGATTCAATTAAGCTATTAATTTACACAATTTCCATAAAAAGGCATCAGTCAATCAAAATTCCATTTTGAGAAGTGCCTTTAATTATCGTACTCAAATTTCACCCCCTTTCTAATTTCCCATTTCGATAGGGACGTTTATTTGCGGGGGTGTCGAGACATTACTTTTTATTTGACTCAAAGAGTTGCCGCTTCCGACGGTGAATGTTTATGTTTTGTCAGTAATTTTCATTCTGTAAACGTAACAGAAAAAGTTCGTCTCATTAATGACTTGTCGTGGGTCGTTCGTGGGTGGTGTAGTAGTTGCTTATTTTTAAGTCGTGTGCTAGTTTTACCGATAATTTACGTTTTAAGCCTTATGACTTAGCGTAAGGTCAGCAATGACCTTTGCTTGTTAAACTTGCACGGATTGGGCAATTAAGGGAACCACAAAACATCCAATTTAGCCCTGATTTAACAACTGGAATGAAACCGAGAGTCTGAGTCATAAAATATGTTATTAAATTGTTATTTATTTATCCAGAAGAAGAAATTTTGAACAGAATTGATATGTTCTACAGCGGAAAAAATTAAACGGAATAAGCGTGAAAAATTAATCTTGCGAAGCGAAAACACATTTCGCACCGAACAGAGAACAAAAAACGTAAATTGAAGTGGAATTTACACTATAATTACATTTTACGAGCTTTTCAAATTCCCAAACTCCATCGAGAAACGCCATAAAGTTTCCTCTCGTGCACGAGTACAATCGTAATTCTCCTTTCTCCGTTCCCACTCCGTCTGGCGAGAAAGGCCACAAAAGTAATTTAATTCAAGTCATTCGCTAGTCACCATTGCGGAAGTGGGAAAAACGAAGAGCCAAGCGAAAAGCAAAGAAAATTGTAGAGAAATAAAAATTCCACTGATGCTGTAAGTTATGAAACTATTTTTGTCTGGTTCACTGACACTTTGGACAGTCTAATTAAGCGCTCGAGCCGAGACTCTCTTATCTGCGCAAAAAAAACTTGAAGCGAAAGCTTTCTCTTCCGTCAGTCAACTTTAATCGTCGTCGCAATTTTCTTTAAAATTTTCCACTAAGCGTCGCTATACAGCTAGAGAACGAAAGGAACATCGAAAAATGCCAATCTACTGGTGGAATTGCGGTCATAAAAGGCCGGCATAGATTTATATCTCTCCGATTGATAGTTCGCCATCTAGCCCCGTGATCCACCAAACAAACACTGTCTCAAACCATTGATTAAAGGATTCAACTCAAATGAAATTTCTATTTTTACTGGCGCTTTGTCGTCTCTGCGGCTTTCGCCAGAGAACATAAAATTAAGCCAAAACTTAATCGGATGATGTTTTTATGACGCTGAGAGTTTGTTTCGTGTTTCAAAATGAAGACATCGATGTGGAAGTGTACAAAAAGTAAGACACGTGTCTTGTAATGAAGAAAACTGAACCTTGACTAGTTTTGTTTTTAGTTTTTTCACAATTTATTCAGATCTATGGAGAATTTGTAATTTTTGAAAACCACTTCAGCTGAGTTTCATCAAGAATCTACTTCACAAAACGTATACACATTCCCCTAAGATAAGAACGAAGAAAAAGAAAGTACGGAAAACGCTTCCGCTTCACGATGGATTAATTAAATGAAAGCTAAAGAAAACACGCAAAAATTAAACATTTTCATCACGATTTTCTATTTACTTGGCGAAGGGAATGAAAGTTGTCATCTCTTAGTTGATTAGTTCTACTTAACCGAAGGTGGACATGACGATGATCCGCTTTTACGATTGTTGTTAATTCATTTAATTTTATCTTCAAACTTACACAGATTGCGGAAGACTCGTCAGAAATTCGACTTTACTTGCTTTAAATTTAAAAATTCTTTCAATGTGTAAAGGTTTTACTGTATAAGGTTATAACTTTTCCACTTTTCAGTTCGAGTTGATAGTTGTTTGAATCCAGCTGGAAAAGCTGAACACATCAGCGTAGACGTCAGGATAGTTTGAAGCACAACCTTTTTTGCTTCCGTTCAAAATTCCAATCAATTTGCCGTTGTAAACTGCCGGACCACCAGAATCACCCTAGTGAAAAGCGTTGAGTCACATAAAATTCAAATAAAAAAGCGAAGAATCTTACATAACAGGAACCTTCCTGACCGACATGCACGAGACAAATTACATTTCTTAACTTATAAATTTTGAAACACTCAGATTGATCCTGAACAGGTAAGGTTAAGTACAACAGATTTTCTGAAATTGATCCGTTTTCTGAAGTGAACCCCCAGCCACTGACAATGACACTTGCCGAGGCTGGCACTTTTGCATCTGCAAGTGGAATGGGTTGAATTGATTTTGTGAACTGCAAAGGCGTCGCCAACTTCATCAACGCGATGTCATTTTCAAAATTCAAGTAGCCTTTATGCACGATTGTTTTATTGACTTTAATCATGACACCACCAGTAGCAAGCGAAGTTGTTCCAGCCAAAATAGACAGATTTGTTTCACTTGTTGGGAAAATAAAATAAAAATTGCACAAGTATCTAAATATGAACTTTACACTTTTCCATTCAAGACAACGCAATGCGCCGCAGTTAAAGTCCAAGAAGCACTGATGATGCAACCTCCACATTCAAATGACATTTTATAAAAAAGTGCAATCTGATATGGAAATCTCTTTTGTGGCGCAATTTTTCCACCGACAATTTTAGACTTAACGTTTTTGGCTTCACTCGAGCTTGCAAATGCAAGCACGATTAACAAAACGGCTACTTTCATGGCAAAAACTTAGCACCAAATCAACAGAAGTTTCAATCGTGTACGGTTTTTAAGCTAACGAAGGCTCGTGCACTAATTTTTACTACGTTGTTACAAAATTTACAACTTAACGCTTGTAAAATTTACTGTCTCAAGTGGTTTGTCAGCTTTGAAACGTTTTCAGTGAATGTTTTACATTAAAATAAATAAAACTGGAAACAAACCTGGACCAAGCCAAACTTGAAACTTCAAATTTGTAAGTTTTCTTAATCACGGATGGCCGATTTGATGTAAAATCTTGTAAGATTTTTCTTTAAAAAGTTTGTGCTGTTGTTTCTTTTACCTGAATTCAGAAGATACGTTAACACTTCGAACGGACAATCACCCCCTGATTCAAAAATCAATTTGGAGAAAATTATTTTATCTGTTTTTGCCCGACACTCATTGAACGAGTCTTGATAATCTTTTTGCTGCTGTTTTCTTCGCCATGTTCGGGTGGACCCATCAAGAAGCGGTAATTTTTACCACCCCAAAATAAAAATAAACGTTTTGAGCGTTCGAATGTATATCGGGCACGATAAAGGAAAATCGGTTTGCAGAAAAAGTAGCAGAACGGTTGAGTTAAATATTTATAAGTTTTATGTAGCAAACGTGCTGTATCAAAGGGAGGGAGAGAAAATTCGCTTTCCTTTACATGCTGCTATGCGTACGTATGATTGTGTGACCTTCTATTTAATTTTATGCTTTTCAGCTACGTGTATGAGGCAGATCAATTTTTTATCAAGCAGAAAAAAGGTCGGTTCTGTGAAAAGGCAAAGAAAGAAACCTAAGAAAATTCCTTCTGGATCATATTCATACACGATTTCGTTTACGGTATTCACATAAAGTCTCATAAATGTTATGAAATCGAAATTACATATTGTACGAACATGATAGGAGAGAAAAACGAGACCGAAAAAGTAAAAATGAAAGATGCCGAAGTATTTGAATATTTTCAGACCGAAATTAAATGAAAAGAAAAATATTCTTGATAGATTTATCCCCAAATCGTTTTTACATTCGTAAGGAACAGAAAGGTGAACAGAATTTGTATGGGAATGACGTGGATGCCTTTTAATGTCTTGGCTTAGGGACAAATCAAAGTTGATTCTGCTTAACATTTGAACATAATTTGATTCTGCCTAAATTTTTAAAAAGTCGATATCAGCGACTTTTTTTGAATAATAAATGTTTGTTTTCATGTTGATGAAGTCATCACTGATGGACAAAATCTTGGCTTTTCGATCTACAAGTTTGTTCAACATAGCATTTTTTGTTCGTAAGATGGCAAAAACTTAAAGGTGGCATTCATGATGACATTCACCCTTCGGAATGTAGTGAAATATACAGAAATATATAGTGAAAAATACACTGAAATTTTGAGGGACATTAAAAAGTTTAGTTCACACTTAGATTCACTCAAATCTTGAAGTCAAACGGTGCTAAAAGCGAAATATAATAAAAAAAGGATTGGAAAATCCAGGAATTATCGATGAATTACCATGACCACTAATCACATTGACACTGCAACCTTCACATCACTGGAAAACAACCCCCAACTGACACTTTTCAATGTTTCCAATTTTAGTGCATAATAAACTCAAGTCATTTCGGTCGTCTCATGCAATATTCTCGGTGTCGTCCTCGAAAAGTCTCTCCCATCACATGAAAAAGCAGCAGAAAGGAAAGGAAAATGAGTATAAAAACGAGTTAAGTGAAAAATGCTTTCCCTCCGTTTCCCGAGCATACTGTACACAAGAACAAAAGAGAGTATTTTCCGGTAAAATAACATTTGTTTATGTGGATATGACCTTTTGTTGAATTAAAACACTCAAGGAAATCCACCTAACAAACGAGCTCAAATTTTATGCCATTTGATGCCATTGTTTTTCCCTCGGATGCACATAAAATAAAACACCAGAAAAAACGCAAAACAAACTAGGAAATGTGCTCGCCATGTTGTATTTTATGTGTATGCGGCTGTCGTCAAATGTCATGAGCTATAATAATACGGCTGGAGAAAGCGAGAAAGCAGTGACTGATGGCAGAAAGCCAAAAAAGAACAGAAAATATGATCGTTCTATTATTGTAACATTGCATTACATCATAATGCTTCGGTCTAAATAACGAAGTGACTTTGTCCCAGGAGATCCAGAACAAATATCGAAACCGATGACTTTCTTGAATTAATTTTCATTATTCTGATGGAAGTGCGACCGGCTTTTTAATCTGGGTAATGCTTTCAGTAGTAGCAAGTTTTGTTCTCGCTGGGCGACTTCTTTGTGAGTTAAATGATACGTTTAACATTACTTTATGCTTTATAGGAATGTTCATCTCGTTTTCAAGAGCGAATGCTTTATTATGTATTGTATTAAACATTGTATTTTGAAGCTAAATAATTGAAATAAAAGTCTAGAAAGTTGTTAATTGAATTTGAATGCGAAAGATTTGAATGCTTGACGAACTAATTGATTGTCAATCAATCTTCTCAACATTTTGAAACAATATTTTGTACCAAATTTGTTGCAAACTTCCACACAATACTCCATTGTTCGTGATCATATCCATTGCTACAGTAGTTTGCCGCTCAATTTCACGGCTTTGACTCGACGGTTTGCCATCACCGCACAATACGTTCTGTGTGTGCTTTCACTACATAGTAAAAAGCGAGAGAATACTGCATAACGTGCACACATAAAAACAAGCAACGGGAAAGAGAGAAAAACGTTGCTGAGTCTATAGGAAATATAATAAAGTTACATAAAATGATACATAAAAAATTACTTAACGAAACAAATATGGTATGAAAAAATTTATATTTGCTTTTTACGTCAAGATATCGTGCAAAAACCTAGTATGGCATGCCTAGCATGGTATTAAGAAAGGCATATAGTTGTGTGTAAAGGCACCGAAGTACTGCAAACAACAAAGTTGTTCATGTCGATAGAAAAATGCATAAAAAGCTTTATTGTATATCCTTAATTCGAGGATTGTAAACGAAGCAGGCAACAGAATTCTTTTTCTGGCGTTGTTAAGGCAAACAACAAACAGCTTTCGTCAAAAAAACGCACAGAAAGTAAATAAATAAAAATACACAAAATTAGAGTGATAAATGTCGTAAAATTAAGTTCGTCGTGGAAGAAAAAGTTTCAAGGAAATTTGATAAAAGTTTTCTTCGTGTTCCCGAGATTGCTGAGGAAAATTTATGAAAATGTTAAAAATATTTGATTAAAGAATCGTCGTAAACTTCATGAAAATGAGAAATAAACGCGAAAGAATACGAATTTTATTAGGCAAGGACTCGATTAGGCTTTTGTTTGCTATTTTGTTTATTTTGGCTGTAACGTAAATTACGTCATTAGATTTTAAATGGAAGCATTATCATTGAATCTGTTGTAAGAAACTTCGGAGATGTGAAAAGATAAATGCTTTTGTTCCCTAATTCTCGTATCCAATTTTACGAAAAACATTTTTCATTCTTATAAAGTCAACTTTGAGACATCAAAATTGTAATTTGTTATGAAAAGTTTATCATTTCTGACGACAAGTCTCTCCTAACTGCTGAACAACCACTTGTAACGGCGAAATTCAATCTTAACGAACAAAATCAATCAAACGTTTATGAAGCGGAGAACGCGCAGAAAAATAATTCATGCTATGTCATTAGCAAAATGGTTTTTTTATAGACAGCGCGTTTCATTTGTAAACATTTAAAAAATGAATTACAATTGAACGTCGCCCATAAAGTACATACACCGCTGGGTTCGCTCGCTGTAAAATAAATCATCGAATGGTTTTAATTTCAATTTCATGAAAAAAGTGAAACTCTCGCGAGATCTGCGATCGAGAAAATTACTTCTACATCCTTAAAGCGATAATTTCAAGCACGTACAAGTGTTAAAACTGGAATTGTAATTGAAATACCCGAGATGTTATGCATCAGAAGCTAAAGTGGTGTATTCAGGAAGAAAAAGAAAGCGTTTAGCTTCAAAAAAATGTGTTTTCTAGCTAAAAACCTTGAGAAAATAAAATTCGTTGCATAAATTTGGTGAAAACAACTCTTCAAAGCTTCCTAAAGCCGCACCTAGGAAGATCAAGATACTAAACAAGGGAATCAAAAGAATAACATTTTACAGGGAAATAAAGAAAGCAACTAAGAGCTGTGATAACAAATTTTACGACTTGATCTATTTTATTATTTTGGCGCGTGTTTTACGCCTTGTGGTCCACAGCGCGTTGAGCAAGCAGGAAGTCAGAGGTTGTAAATTCTGCAATGACATGCAATTTATACATCAATCAAAAAGAAGTATTTCATCCGAATTCAATATGTAAGTTGGAGTGGCGGTAGCGTTCTCGTTTGAATCTTTTAATATGTCGTGTAACCATGAATATAGAATGATACAAAACACGTGCTGAAGTCGTAAAATGCCTGTTTTGCAGCTTTATTTACACAGCACAGTTTGATGTCATCTTTACAAGTGAAGACTTTGCATAAAATTCATTTTTTCGGCTGATTTAGAACCAAAATATGAGTTACAAGCAATTTTTGAGATGTGACGAATTATATTAAAATGTGATAGGGAAGGGATTGAGACGCAATAAAGGCTTTGCATGTGACATAGAAATGGTAACCCCAATCATGAATCAGCATTCAAAGGATTAAAAACTGTTTTCGTTCTGTCGAGTCACACAAAAACACATTTTTTCATGCGATTTTTGACATTTATTTCGCCATAGTTAAATCTGTTTATTCAATTTTGCTTGAGTCTCGAAATAGCGCATAATTCACGGTAAGTTAATCACAGAATCTTTACAACTTGCTTCAACTTAGTCATTAATTGAGTCATTGCAGACTCAGCCAGCAGTTTTCTAAGCGATTCATGAATTTTTATTGATCTCGTCGGGAAAAAAATGAATTGCGGCAAAAAGTCATAAAATAAGTGACCTAGAAAGGCAAAAGCATCAAAATTTGAACCTTTATAGAATAAAAGGCAGTGATTCAAGGCAGGAGAAGTTCTCTGCTGATTAAAGAAATTCTAAAGTCCAAATGGACATTAAAAATCCTTGTTTTTCTTTTTGTAGATCAAAAATGTCTACGAAATATTGTAAAGTATAGCATTTGATCTACTTACAGGCTAAAAAAAGTTCAACTGTAGACTAAATAGATTTACGATCTATCAATTAATAGCTTTTTTTGGTCTCTTACATTCAAAACATTATCTTAAGTAACGTTTGTAAAGACTTTGATCTACATTTTAAGGTTAGAAAAACGTGTTCTGTAAAGCCATTCCTCGTGGATCTTTTTTTTAGTTATCGAATCTTTTTATTTTAGTTATCAAACTTTAATCGAGTTCTAACAAATGTTTATTCGACAATAATTCTTTGAAAGGATTCTTAACCTAAAATTTATACAAAGGTTATTTCTACAAAATTTCAAAAGTAGCTGGCTTTGAAAACTGTAGCAACATCACTAACAGTTCACCCCAAAAATCACAATGTATCAATGCGTATTATTTGATAATTATTAAGTCTCGTTGTGCTCGATGTCTGGACGAGAAGGCGGCACTGATGTATAGAATGCTATGAAAATAGTTTTTATGGCCTCATTTTAATGATAGTTTAGCTGTTTCATCGTCAGTTTTCCTGTTAAAGATAAGGATTTGAATAATTTTTAAGCACATTTTCAGATCCAGACGAAGAAGCAATAAAAAAATGTTCGTAAAGCTTGAATCCTTAAAACAGATTTGAAATGAAAAAGTTTTTAAATTACAGCGCTGAAAGCTTAAACGCTCGAAGACATGACGTGAATAAGAGTAATTAATTTTTTCTTTTTCGGGGAAAATTACAGCGCTAGAATAGAAAACTATACCGATTATCTGTTCTTAATTAAATCTTGGTCTCAGCTGCAAAAAACCAGAGAAAGGAAACTTTCGCCGTTGTTCCTAATTTTCAATAATTCTCCGGTAAGAAATTTGAACATACGATGCTCGGTATATCATGAACGTGATGGATTTTCTTATTGCGAATTAATTTCTGTGTTGATTCTGTTCAGGACGAGTGAAGGCAAAGAAGTGTAGTCAGCTGGAAAAGTTTTGTTTTTCATGTTTTTCTTCATCGGAATCAGCCAACAACTAAATGATAAAGGAAAACAAATGTGGCTTCACAAATTAGTAAGTTTTATCTCCACCCACCCGCCATATTATGTTTCTAATCATTACTAAATGTGTGTTAAGAATTTCGTTCTTCTTTATCTTCGGGATCAGCATCATCTGCTAAACTTGGAGCGAAGTAGAAAAAGTAAATTAAAAGTTTTTAATGAATTTTCGGCCAAGTCATGAGGTGGTTTTCGGGCTTTAATTCGAGAGGAAAATACCAATTAACTGCTCGTTTTTACTTGAATGATGCTGGATTGCTTGGTTGCTGGTTGTTTCTTCTGCACAAGTGATTCAACCTTTTTCCATCCCACCGTTTTCCCGTGCTTTGTGCATATAAAAACACAATGTAAGAAGATTGAACTTCATACATTTTTAATTTTTTTAATTTAATTTCCACCCTCAACTTCTCCATGTCGGTTAACGGATTTCTTTCTTTCACTCGGTTTTCTTGATGTCTCTCCGCTTTCCTTCTTCCCTGTAGTTTATTTTATGTGGAATGTTTTTTTACGACTCCTACAACACCGAACGAGAGATACCAGCGAAAGTTTTCCTTATTCATGCACGAATTCTAGAGATATTTACGGTCGAAGCAGCAGTGAAGAAGGTAAACGACTGGAGAGGCAGCGAGTCGGGGATAGTGTAAGGTGAAGGAGTTAAGGTGAATCGATGTATAATCATAGTGTTGTCGAACAAGCATACTTGTGTGCAAGCATCATCTTCTCGACTCATAAAAATTGAATTTTTATGTTCCCGGCTGCCTTTCCTTCTCTCGCCTAGCACCAGATGAATTTCAATGTGCCGGTTTCTGCCTCGCAATCTTCTCAAATTCGCTTCGGCTGCCGTTGCCGCATTTTATTGCAGTAAAACTTGATGTTTTGATGAAACGAGTTCCAAACTGCTGACTTTGAAGCATCCTAGAAAAACCGGACGAGATTCAAAATGCTTTCTGTAATATTGAAGTTTTAATGAAGCTTTAATTTTTCTGCATAATATCCTGAAACTTTAAACAGGTTTCATCGCAGCAAAAACTGAACTGAATAAAAAACGCAAACCACTAAGGTTGAATTGAATCTTTTTGCAGGTTTACTATGAATTTTCTTCGAAAAAATGTACTTCAAAAGCTTACAGTATTGAATAGAGACAACTATGAATAAAAACTTCACTAGCAGACTTAATGGAGCTTGAAGTCAAGAATGTTTGTAAAAAAAAGCACGTGAAAACAAGTTTTAAATCGCACTTCAACTGCTTTAAATATTTGAACATCCTTAATAGGTACAATCCGATTTTGACATTTATTTAAAACGTTTTTTAATTTTCCACAAATGGCACAAAAGATCGAATAAATGTTCAAAGTTTTTCTTTCTCCCTTTGCACCCCACAAGCTTCAATACTGATTTTCATTTAATAAAACCATAAGTTCTTTAACAATTCTTTTACTTCGACTTCACTTCGACTTGTTCTGAACAAAAAGAGAAAGTTTTCCATCGTGGGTTGCAAGGTGGGTTTGATGGAAAGTGATGACAACTTGATTTCACTAATTAATCTAAAAACAACTGTGATTCTTTCAAAGATTTCGCACAGATTTGTCTACTTTCAAAGCAAGTATGCAGCAAATATTAACATTCCAACAAAGTCACCAAAATTTTGTGACAAAACTTTCCGCCAACCCCAGTCAAAGCTTAGCAAGAAAGAAATAAAACCAATATGACAGTTTCTATCCACCAAATAAGGGCCCAAGCTGTTGAAGACAAACGCAAACGTTAATTAAAAAAATTGTCATCTCCTTTACTATTAAGACATCTAAAATTTACTTCGCGATGTCTTCTCAATTTCTAAAAAATGTAATGCGAAAAATAATGTGGAAACAAAAGTTTTATTGAAGTTCTGCGACTGAAGGATGAATGCTAAACTCGACGCAAAGAAAACACACCATGGCTGGAAGATATAGAATGAAAGAAACTTTCTGTCTTGGTTTCTTCGTCGACAATGCTTTTCTACACAGCAAATGAATTTTTATGCTTTACCGCCGTTGTTTTAATTATGAGAAGCTAAGCGCCATTTATTCGGGGTCAGCCGCAAGAACGCGGAACATTTTGCTGTTCTCGAGACTTTCCGTCGTCGGGAGAACTTCCGACAAGATGTTCCTTGAAACATTGAATAGGGAACATACAAAATCATCATTTAGATTGTGTAATATGTGCCACACAGTTTTGAATATAAATGGATTTGAATTTCATGTTTGAATTGTATCGCATATCGATTCCATCTCTGCAGCTGTTACAGAAATTGACTTTTCAGCGTAATTTGCTTTGCAAACGAGTTTTTATCTCACTTTTATTTTACTCTTCAGCATCTTACATGAGTTATCAAATTAATTAAATTAAATCCGTCGCTTTTTTCAACAGCAAGACAATCTTGTGGAACAAGAAAAAAGATTTTAATCTCGATTAATTCAATTTTCATGAAATTTGATAACCCGGAAAAGAGACGATAAGAAAAGGCAAAAGGTAAAGAGTCGGCATTGTCATAAGGTGATGAGACAGAAAGTTAATTAAAGTATGTTAATTTAGGCATCGAGAAAGAATCGCTGTCATTTCGGTTGCGTTTCGTTATTTTTTGATTCGTCTCATGGAACAAATTTGCTTCGTGCTGCTTAGCAATTTCTTCTTACTTGCTTCGCTCCACGCTGCGTGGAATAAGAATGAGATAATCTTAAGCTACTTTTTATTTATATAATTAAATTGAAGTTTCATCGCATCGTCTCTGTACGTTTCCTGTAAATTGCCAGCTGTAGGGAAATTTACATTTACGTAAATTCCAGAAGCGTAGGTATCCTAGTGGGAAATTAAGGACGCGATAAATATTTCGTGCGCTTTTTTAACTTGTTAATTACTTCTGAAGGAAAGAATCAACAAATAATCTTTCGAAACTTGGTGCACGACGGTTGATTCGTAAGGCAATCAGTTGACAACTTTAATTTCGGCTTTAAGTTTAATGTGAAACATGCTTCAAACAAGCAGTCATACTAATTTTTTAGTCATAAAGTCTTTTTGACGTCTACACTTTTAGTTTTTAGTGTCCATAAAATAAACTTTATAACAAAACTTAAAAAGAGTTTAAAAATGTTTTTGGAAAATCTTTACCTGAAAATTCAGACAATTTAACTTTCTGAAAAATGTTAAATTTTTTTTAGTTCAAAATTTTTAAAAAACTAAATTTTCTTCTTTACGGCTTGAACTTTAGATGGGACGGATAAAAACGTAATCAAATCTTTTTTTCTCAACTTCCTATTTCCCAAAGTGGGAAAATATTACAATTCTGATACCGAGAAATCCATTTCATCCTTATCCAAACATCACAATTCTATCCAAGAGTGAGAAAAGCAGAAAAATATGAAAACACTTAGAAATGGAAGCCCAGAGTGTTGCAACGGAGAGAAATCTGTGAAAGGATCTAAATAAGAAACACGATGTTAGTAGCTTCGATTCGGCTGTGCACACACGAGATGTAGCAAGAAGGGGAGAAGCAAGCGACATAATCTCGCCATACCCTGATTTGTTCCGATTATGTACATATATAAAGAAAAAGGCTGGATTTTGGAGTATAAATATTTTTGTTTGGATTATCTCTGATAATATCACCTTTTTTTCGTCTTCTCCGACCCAGCAAAGAACTCTCAGGGTGAAGGAGAGAAATCACAACCTGAAGCAGTATCGATTGATAAGTAAATACTCACAGCGTTTAATGTTATCGAGCGCAAACTTCCAAGCTTTTTGTTCACAGAGTCGAAGCTTTTGTTGAACAATGAAACAATGGAGAAGTCAATCGAATGCAGTCACTTTTAGCGTGTTGACTTGCGACGTGTTGTTCTGATGAACCACGCCACGCTTTTTATATTTATCAAATTTGTTGCCGATTTTCTTTTCTTCGGAAGGTGAAGGCTTGTTGATATTTTGTTGAACTATTCGCGGATGTTGTCACGTCACGAGCTTCCGCAACGGTCCCGAATCTGCTGCAATTTGTCCAGTCATCATGTTTGAAGCTTCCAGCGGACGCTGCCTAATTCCGAAATGACTTTTATTATAGCGATCCCGTCATGACGTCAAGAAACAATGCACATTGATTCAACTGTTTCAACGCTTTTAGTGCATATTGCGAGAGAGAAAATAAACGGCTGCACGGGAAATGGTCGAAAAGCAATAAAAAAATGAAAGCACGTATGTGAGTTTATTGTGAAAATCATGAATCATTTACCTCTGCATATTTTAAATACAATAAATAAAAGCGAATGTTGCATAAATCAATTTAAAGTTCTCGTTTTTATTTCGAGGGTAAATGGTGTTTATTAACAGCTTTTTGACAGGTCATGGAAACGTTCTCACGTTGATTATGGACATTATCGCCAAATTGTGGCCTTATTAATGTGCATCTCATTACTCAAGCTACATGATGTGACACGAGGCAAACGAGCTCTGTAATCGATACTTTATCAGCGTGCGATTTGTAAATTCACTCAAAACTTATTTTGGTATCGACAGCGCTGCGCCGACCGTAAACTAATGGAAGAAGTTTGCAAAATTAGGTGGTGGAAAAGTGGAGGTTGTTGGATGCGGTCGGAAAATCAGTTTTAAGAATTTCCCGCTTTGGGGTTGATGAAAAGTCGGGTGACAGTGTAGGTTCAAGGGACATTTATTTGAATCATGTTTTAAAGTTTATGCTAAACTTGAAGTTTTGCTCTAAAGTTGTTTGCTTCCAGTTTGCTTAGTCATCTAATAGTTTCAGCAGTAGTAATGCGCTAGAAAATTCAGGTAAAGATTTTGAAATTTGTGTACTAAAGTGTGTACGTCTGTTCTAAAACATTTTTTTTTACATTAAAGCTTGATAAATAGTTTGTGCAGAACTTGATGTATTGGAGAATGTTAGTACAGGTTAGAAATTTGTGCGCTTAAAAGTTTAGCGTAGACATAAATTCTGTAGTAAAAACTTTATCATGTTTTCAAAATGTTGTGCTTTATTTTGTACAAAAATTCCCGCGTTTTGAATTACCATTCAGGATGAATGAAGATGTCCAAGGTTTCATTGCAGTTATCAAGCGTTCAATCTTTTCCACAAAATCAAACAAACATTTTATACTAATTTATACCGAAACATAATTTTCAAACGGCCCCAAAGCTATTTCCGCAACGATAAGCGGAAAAAAGCTTAGCCTGGGAAAATAGGAAATAATATAAACAAAGCAGACACTGTTCGAGAAAAGGACGAATGTATCGAGTACGTA
>JPYR01000440.1:0-64316 GCA_000775305.1 Belgica antarctica
TCCAAAATAATTCGTTAAATATTTTATGACTAATCATTTCACTGCTGGACGACACGGGGGTTCATTGTCAACACTCCCGCCGACAATGATGAAAAGTAAACTGTCTCCAGACGCTCATTTACAGCGAGAGAATATTTTTAAGACATAATAAAGTTTCCGTTTTATGTTGATCAACAAGCGAACAGCTTAAAAGGATTGCTTGTTTTACCATAAATTCCGACATCTTCTTGCACGGTGCTTCCTTCGAAATTTACACACGAAGCGAGAAGGATTTTTTGTTGCATTCGAAAATTAATGTGTCGTCTCAAGATGTGATACTTTGCTAGACAGAAACAAAAACATCAAAAGGCTTGCTTGCTGCCTGCGTGAGTGTATGAGAGTGTCTTGTGTGCAGATTTATAAATCGCAAGCGTCTCGAGCAAGCGACGCATATTAAATTACAAGGCGCTTTATAAATTTCCTTCTAAGAAAATACAAACTTTCTCTGAGTGAGAAGCTCGCTTACATGCTGAAAGCTTCATCTGAACGTGGATGTAGAGAACAAACAACATTAATACGATGATGTCTGACATATTTTGATGATGTGTTGTCGTCTTCATGTGCTGCTTATTCGCAACGCCCTGTCTAACAACTGCCTCTGAGGCAAAGCTCGAGAAGCTTTTGATGTGTTCTTAACCTTGGTCGCCCTCTTTCCCCGAATGCGGCGATTTTTCAGACGAAAAACCGTCGAGAGTGAATCCAAAACAACAACGACGGAAACGTTGGGGGCGGAAAGCGGGGCCAACGAGAGAAGAAAAGCTTTTTATGAAAATTGATAGACACCGTCTGGTGGAAATTCGCAGCAATTAATAATGCCTCAATGCTTGCTGTTTTCTCCGTTGCGAAAGGTACAAAAGATTCCTTTACGAAAGGGTAGTCTGAGACACTGATAAAAGATTTATTTGTTGGAAATTGTTTAAACGAGACTTTCTTTTTTCCTTCCTTTCAATGAAAAACTTCCAAAAACGATGACGGGGCTACTCAGCTTTGTTGTTTACTTCCACTCGGCTGGGAAGTGCTGGTCGCCCCCTCCTGTCGCGTTGTGTGTGATCCTCGAAATAGAAATCCCATCCGAATGCTAACAAACAATAAACATTATTCTTGGCTTTTGGCAAATTGGCTTGCCTTCTCACCCGCTCTCACCATTTACTGTTATTTTCCTTTTCAATTTGTCAGTCGTCCCGCTCCCTTGCTGACATGTCTTGTCTCCATTATCGAACTTTGTGCACAAGAAATTTCTCCATTTTCTCACTCATTTCCGTTTGCGAACGGGCCAATGCTGGTGAAACCGCAAGTAATGCTTAATGGAAGTCAACCATTGCTGTTCTCACCCTTCTCGGTCGCTTTCATCGCCGGCATACCACCAACTTTCCTAAAAAGCTCACAACATGACGCCATCGTTTTCGCTTGCGGGTGCTTTTTCCGCTCTAGACTGTTTTATGATTATTTCCTTTTTCACTCTCTCTGCTGATGGCTGGCGAAAGTCTTTTTGTTGTGTTATCAGCTGTAGTGTACATGATAATTTGTTTTTAATAACCCGCAATCAATCATGGAGCTGTTTTTATGTATGATTCTAACGGTTGTGCTGCAAATAAAGAAGGAAACGATTCAAATGAATCATGATCTGACGGTAGTTATTCATTGAAACGCAGTGGCTTCTGGAACAAGATGAAACTTTGCATAGAATTGAAGCAGATTGTTATTTTTTTTAACGTGAAATGTTGTGATAAGCGGACTAACACAGCGTCGGACTGAAGCCTAATTTGCAGCATCAGTTGATACTTGTTGACGTTGCATATAGAATGGAATGGAAACTGGAACACTTGAATAAAATTGAAGCAGAATACACCACTGAAAGGATTGCATATGGAATTGATTCTGTGTTTTAATAACATTATTTTTAAGTAGAATGTTTTGAAAATGGACTAACACAGTTTTGGAACTTAGAAGACAACCTAAAATGTATAGGCAAAGCAGTTGACAACAAAACAAACAGTGTCACAATATCATACAAGATAAGAAAACAGTTGAAACTGAAACACAATAAATATTAAAAATCCTCGCTTTGACCAGATGGCATCAACGCAACCCATCACAAAATTGAGTTGATGAAACGATAGTTTGCATGAAACCTGCCAACCAACTCGCAACGTCTCCTGCATCATCTTCACATCACATTGAATGCCAGACATCGTCAGTCTGCGGTGGTTGTTTTGCTAAATTTAGAATTACTGCTTGTTTGGATTGTCATAAAACTTTTTTCCATGGTCGCTTGGTTTTTCCGTCTTGGCACAAACCACCCCTTGCAAGTGTGCATAAGATTCTTCATAGTTTCAAGTTTTTCCTTCTCGGTGTTATCACCCCGCCTTCGACCCGTTCCACGCACGCAAGCCATCGCCAACACGTCTTCCAGCAAATGTTAAATTTAAGATAAAACAATTTACAGACTAAAGCTCTTTGTTTGTGGCCGGAGATGAAGCCAGAGATGCACAACAACCATTTTTGAAACACGTCTCGTCTTGAACACGCTTCCAACTGATTCAATTTTCTCAGCTCAAAACATTTTCGTGTATCAATGTTGCATGCATGGTAATGCTGGCTGGGTGGATTATGGAACATTTGTTGTTCAGCGACTCACTTTCTAGCTGTTTTCGAATGCACATACACTTGTCACTCGGAAAGATGGTGCATGCAAATAAGGCGATAAGTAATTGGAAGGGATTTTGAGATCAGAACTTCCTTTGGGGTTAAACTGAGCTTGATGAAAGCCACGAAGCAACTTTTTTGTGACAACTTCTCACCGGGTTCTGATCCCCAATTTGTACGCTCCAAAAAACAAGCAAGTCTTGAGCTAAACTGAAAGTATCAATTTAAGCACGATGAGAGTGAGAGTTTCCCTTAGAGTCCTTGACTCGTCCTTCGTAATACGGAGACGAAAATGTTTTTTTTTCCTCTTCAAGAATTTTCAATTATAAAAGGTTTAATTTTACTTCTCCGTTCTTGTTATCATCAAAAATCTACTCAAACATTTCTTCCCTTGCTTTTTGCTTTTGAGAGAACCTCGTTTTGCCAGCCACTTATCACTTTCAATAAATATTTCTTATGTTTAATTGAAAATTGGGTTCCTTCAACTTTCAACGCCATTCGTCGTCGGTGGGGACGCTCGAAAAGGGAAAATTTCTCTTGATAACTTAATGAGAAATTAGTGGAAATGAGGTATTAATTACGAAGCGGTTGAAAAATGATTCGTGAAAGGAGAAAAATTCATTAAACATTGATTTTACATCACAAAAACGAAATAGAAACGAAAAAGCTGCCGTTTAAATTGCGAAACTTTTTGCTATTGACTCAGCAATTTGTTTTCGAAGGAATTTAATAAGAAAAAAGTTTTGCTGTGGGGTGAATTTGAAAATAGTGACTTTGTGTGGGAGATTGTTGAATTTGGAACAATCCAAAGGTTTAGGGGCAGAGAATTGCTTGGACACGATACAAACCAAGGTTTTCTTGAGAAAAGCCAGTAAAAAAAGCTGTTCTTGCAGTTTGAAACGGAATGGAATTTGGAACACTGCATTTTTGTCTCAGAGACGCAATTAAATAAAATCAATGAAGATCATACACACAACTAAACCTCTACAAAATCGCCACACATAATGCTTAAGATAGCGCAACATAACCTATAAAACTATCTTTACACAGCTTCCGCACTAACCCCCTTAAAGTTGACTCTTCAGCGCTCAATTAATTCCAAAAATCTCATTGTTGAAAGCTTTTCAATGACGATAATTAAGTGAACGTAGAGAATATTCTCTGTAAACTTCTAACTAGTGCCACTCATAATTTAAATCTGAATTCTATCAAGAGCTTTTCAGAAAGCGCAACGAGCGCGAATAAACGAGAAAATCATGTTGAAAATCATATTTGCTTGCGAACGATTTCCCCGTTTCAGATGATTCGCCGAAAAAACGAATGTATTCCGAGCAGCAGCGTTCTCGATTCTTCTGAACGATTGAACAGCATTTGGCTGTAAGTGAGAGTGAAGGAAAAGTTGTATGAAATTTCTCGGGTGTTGATTATGATGATTTCCATTTACTATTTTACGATGATTTTTTCAGCGATAAAGTGGAATGGAAAAATCGCATGAAAAACGACGGAGAAGCAAAGTTTTCTTCCCTCGCAACGTATATATTTTGGAATTATGTTTTCTTTCTGCCATCAAGGGTAAATAGAAGAACTGCTAACCAGTGTTACATAACGTAAACTCTGATATCTCAGAAAATGAACATGAACAAGGTGAATGTCCTGGGTGGAAGGAAACATTCCATCGCATCTTCTCATTTACGCCTTCGCTGCAGAAAACTGTAAAGTTTGTTTCAGCCGAAAATGGAAATTCCGCGAAGAAGAAGACACATTTTCGTTCCGTTTGCATCACATTTCAGTTTTACGATCGAACTTCTTGCTGTCGAGAAGCGAGACAAGGAACTTTTCATGTCGATTTTATCCTTTCATTGATAACACAGAAGTAAATATCTGAATCGTTTTTATTGCTTCGGAATTTCCTTTCTGACGTGAAAGCGTCAGACGAAGACGATGATGTGTCATTGAGACAGACTTGCTTCGTGACACTGACTTGTTTGTGTACGAGATCCGTCCCAGTTTGGAAATTCTGCAAGCGGAGTGTTTGCGTTGGCTGCCGAAAACTTTCTCGCTGGTCTGCGAAGCCATTGATTTTTATCGATTCCCATTTTTGTCTTCTCAGCTTGTGGTGGTTCCGTTTTCCTAACTAAATCGGAGAAGTCTTAAGCGAGAAGTGTTTCATGTAAATTGCATTCGACAATAAAACTTTACAGTTTTCGTCATGGCTGTGCTTGGAAGGAAATGTACTCGAATCGGATTAACGTAGAAAAGAAGAAGCAAGCGGAATGAAAGTCTTAGACTCGTAAGAGCACCATCATTAGCTACAATAAACGAAATTAAATTAGTCTCAAAACTGAAGCACCAAAAAATGAGTTTATTGCGGAATCATGAAGTGCATTTTCATACATCTCAATCGTGCTTAGTTGTGTGAAGCGTTATCGTTATTACGAAACATACTTTCCCGATATTGGGAGTCGCAGACGAAGAAAACGTCTTTGCTGGGAGCTTTCGCATAGTCGTACGCCCGACAAAAGGCCAACAACATTCTTTGAGTTTAAAGCAATACCATCTGGTGGGGAAAGCCGGTGAAGTGTGCTGGGAATTGGGTTATGAAGGTTACATCATATGACATAACCTCAAAATTTATTAATTGAAGTATTAACAGCCTGATCTCTTGATCATTTAAACATTTGTGATTATTTCCTGCAAGATTAGCGCCAAACTTAAAGAACAATCGATGCAAAACACTCTAAGGCTTGATCTTATGATGGCCATGTTCTGTAGCATCAAAATAAGTAGGAGACTCTGATAATGCTATATGGGGAAAGGATTATGGCGGGGATTATTGAAGAAATGAATGAAAATTGGAGACAAAAATACTTTTGTGCTGTGGAAAATGCTCAGAGACGTTCGTTCAATGGCGAAGAAAATTCGCCGAATTAATCCCATAAGAATATCCAATTCCTGCGACTGAACCCAAACTATTCTTTTATTTTACAATTCGCTGAATTTACAAAATAAATTTATGCTGCACACTCTAGACTCGTCATTTTCACATAAACTTTCATGAAAACTCATATTTTACGACCTTTACACAGCTTTGCTTGAAAGCTTCAATTTTTTTGCTTGCATCGTCGCAAATTAGACGAATTGACGTTTCTTTTGCACAATTTGTAAAGTGTCCTGGAGAGAATCTTGATCCCATCCGCCAGATACAATGTCAAAAGCTTCTTAGCACTCGTCACGGTCGAAAATTCTCTTTTCTCTGGCAATTACAACGTGGGTGGAAATTCTTATTTGTTTTCATTAAAATCGTTGCAGTGTCAGGTTACACATAAAAAGCATAATCTTTAATTCCACCGAGACAGTCGACGGGGAGACAAAATGTTGATGCAGTATGGCAAGTGGGGCAGAATAAAGCTTGTTGACTTCAAAGTCTTAAGTTTTCCTCTTGATTTTTTGAAAAATTTGTGATACTTAGGGAATTTAACTTCAAAATTCTCTTTAAAGAAGATAAATTTGCAAAAATTTAACGCCCACTTGTATTAAACTTTATCCGTTTAAAAAACGTTGCAGTCAATTTTTTCTAAGTTACTTAATATTAAGATGTAAATTAAGTAGCGCTAGTTTGAGCATTCAGAAACATCCACCGCCCAAGCAAACACAAGGAAAAACCAGCTCGAAGAATTCCAGAGGAAACTTCGTATTACCCCAAACATAAGGATTCACTTAATTAATGCAAATGTTGATAATTAAAAATTTAAGGGGTTACAAAGTGGAAACAAGCACCGAGACATTCCAAACAAAAAAAAAAAAGAGAACAGCATCGAGGGGATAAACACAAAATGAGCTTTGTTGAAAAATTGACTTTTCAACTCCGTCCGAAAAATGGTAGAGCGGTGATGGCAGAGGAAAAGGATGTTTTCCGAGGGATGTTTATTCTAGCACCGGAGGGTAAAATATGAATTTCACTCGTTTTCATATTTCCATTTCTGATTATACGAGCCCCAGACACACAAGCAGCCAACGCAGAAAATGATAATTTGGTCGTCTTCATGTTCATGTTCATGGACGCAGCAAAATAAGAGAAAAATGGTTTCAAATTTGCTGATGAGCATTTCGCATTCATGTATGCAAATTTTGCTGAAAATTGAAAATCCATATCACACCCCGAGAAAACTTATGAAAGCGTCTTCTTCCCGCCCTTCTCGCGATTTCATTTGGAGATTTGAACTGACACGATCAGGGTCGTAAAAATAATCGGGTTTATTGGATATTTTTGGCATTTCAATTGAAGAAATGAAGTTTTTAACCTCAAGGATTGCTTTTTTAAGATGGTTCAACCTCTAAGCATGACACAACCTACAAAGTACGAAGGCAACTGTAGACTGCAGAATTTTAACCTCTTAGTGCTGAAATGTGTAGATGATAAAAACTATCACATAACCTTTAAAACAACCCTTAACCTCAAAATTGATTTAGTTGCATGACACAACCTGCAAAGATTCCCAAAAATCTTCAGTTCAAACCAAAAAATCTGCAACATAACCTCAAAATCTAAAATTCTGTACCACAAATATACACTCCTAACCACAAAAAACCATCACCAAGGCTTCTCATAGATGACTTCAGCTTCTAAGAACTAAACCACATCCCCATAACCGAGAAAGACAAACGAATTTCAGTTCTGATGCTTGATTTCCAGTTCACGCTCATGTTGTCTTCCTTCAGGGCCTCGTGCTACACAAATGTATGGAAGTTCTCTGAAAACTTTAAACCCATTTCAAGTCAATCATGAGCGTGAAGGCAGCCAAAAGGAAAGAAATCTCCAGACCAATCGAGATTAGTTTTTATGGTTGAATCATTTTTCTTTTCTTCTCTCTCGGCGAATCGTTTTTAAAAGACATTTTTGCAAGAATTGACGAAGCGCAATGCTTGCCATTCTTTCAACTTTTCGTGGTTTCTGACACGAATGAACTCACGAACTCGAGGCTTCCCCCTTCCTTCCTTCACCTTTCGTATTATCTCGCCCTCTCATTAACTTCTGCACTTTATAATCTTCGTGAAACTGTCGCGCTCAACATTTTTCACGCCTGATAAATTATCAAATGCATGAAGTCGTCTCAAGCTTAATGAAACGCTTTTGAAATGTCTTTTGTCTGATGAAAACTTTTGACGATGCATAAGCTTGGGGAAGTCGAGATAAGGACGCAAAGAAATTTTCTATTCAGTTAGCTTGAAGTCATTCCACCCCCACTTGGTTTATCCAAACATGTTTCTGACTCCAAAGCATCTCAACTCAACCTTCGAATGCATTCATTCAATTCACTTTGCTGGATCAAATTTAATTGCTTTCAGCAGCGAACATCGGAAAATTTTATTGACATAACAATCGTATCGAAGCAGCATTACGACTTGTTTAAACAGGGATAACTTTCAGGTAGATACGAAGTGTATGATGTTGAAGTTTTTGAGATTATAATAAATTTTGAAATCGTTAAATGCACTTTAGTGGTGTCGTGCCTACTATGAAGTACACCCTGAATTAAGACATTTTATTGTAAACTTATTATCAATGACTTGAACAAGAAGGGAAAGAAGCAGCTTCGGCATATGAGAGAACAGACAAAAGAATCGTAAGCGTAAACATGTTCAGGAGAAATCGAATGTGTCAATGGACTCGCAAAGACTTTTCCATTTCTGAAAATTGAGATGGATTTTTCATTTCCATTATGATGCCAATTATCGGAGCGAAAAGGAACTTTTTGTTAGTGTTCAAATAGAGAACCAAATGCAAAAAGCTTGTTTCTGTGCGGACAGTGAAAGAGACGGGGAAAAAATCTTTTGACCTTAACGAGAACGTAACCTTCTAATACGCGAGAGATAATAACTTTACCATGCGCAATTTCAGTTCGTAGAACGTAATTTCCACAACTGACTCAAGCGATTTAATTGTGCCTGTAAAGCAAGTGCTAGACGCGTTGAACACTGTGCTATCAGTTGACACCATTTTTCCACCGTTTTCTTCACCCAGCAAGTGGTTTTGGATAAATTACAATTCTTTTCAAGAGTCTAGATCAGGGTCTTTGAATGAAGAGGCGAGTCACCAGCAGCTGTGAATGTTGCTTATTTCTTACTAAGCTTGTGCACAGCTAGACTAAATTAACGTTTTACTCTTAATGTGAACTTGTTTAACCCCGCTGGTGAAGACCCTGCACCAGATAATCTTCGGAATGTGTGGAAAACACTCTTTATTGAATCACTAGACAGGAATTCGTTACATTTCAAAAGGTGTCGTCATCACTGCGTGAACACGCGTGTGGGAGAAAAACAACTTTTCAGTTGCGTTATCAAAATAGTTAGTACCTGGCTTGATTACACCTTACAATTGCACAATTTACAATCTTTTACCTTGCGAGTTCGGAAAAATGTAAATACTCTCGGTGCTTATCAAGATTAAATGGAAAAAACAAACAGAAATACGTGGTGAAACTATTCCTGTAATAGTTGTTGTTTTCATAGTTCTTCGAGCGATTGTAAATGTGGGTCAGATGACACATTAAAAATGGGACAAAAATTTATCGTTTTTTTTGTGCTTCATCAGAGAAAAAATATCGAAAGTGAATTTGAAAGGAAAACTTTTGCCAGCTTCGTTTTCCACTAGCTTCGTTTCATGTTCTCGGTGATCGAAGATAAATTGTGTACCAGGAAAAAATCAAAGCAAAGCCACATCTTTAGCGAAAAAACTGTTCGTATTTTGCCAGAGTGACGACAGTATGAGGAAATTTGATGTTTACTTTTCTTCTTTTTGTTCTATCGGTTGAGTTGGGTGGCACAAGTGGCTTCGCACCGATATCAATCAATTTATTTCACACGTCTGTGATTTATAGACCGGTGCTATTTAAAGAAGACAAAACAAACTCGCGCGGAATTGGGTCAGATGATATCTCAGGAAGTGTAGCATGCTTGGGAATTTCGTTGGCGGAGCGACCTTCGACGGATCGAGACCCTTCCGACGATGGTGTCGATGTGGAAAGTGACATTCCGCGCGGAAAACAACGTTGGCGTGCCACTGACCCACTTTACAGGCGATGCCGTCGATAATTTTCCATCAAGATTTCTTATCAATCATCGTGAAGCCGAATGCAAATTGCATAGCCACGGTGAATCTAATGATGAGTGACGATAAAGTGCAAGAAAGAGAGAAAAACAAGCCGTTGAAAATGCGATCTTAATTGAATAATTGGCTAATTGTTGTTGGAGCTGCATAGAAAATCTCTTTCTTTCGTTTCTTTTCCACGCCGTTGCACAGATGCATTTCACTTCACTTCACTCTCTTTCCGATAGAAAATTGTTTGCAAACATGTATTTTATTAATTAAATTCCTTTCAGCGAAACCAACAAAATCATAATTATTGCCTTGTCACAAGCTGAAGCTTTCATCAAGTTTTCACTCGAAATTCTCTCGTTCTGCGCGCTTGTGCTGAAAGCAGAAATTTTTAAATCTAATGAAATTTTCGAACAAAATTAAGTTGTAACAAGAAATTTTCCATGATTTTAGATATTATAATCATAGTTGTTCAACATGAACATTATGCACAGCTTGATGTCTTGATCAAATTGATTCGAAGAGTTTATGAACGGTATTGGCTTAAGCGAAGTAGTTGTAAAACTTAGTAAACATGAAGAGATGAAAATGGTGAAGAATGAACGAATTGTGGTTCGAATTTTACAGAAAAACAGAACAGACGCCCACTCATTTATTTTTTGCAAACTCTTGTAACCTAACTTGCCAACTTCCCTACTTCAATGTAGTTGATTCTAACAAAACCACCTTTGGTCGTCTACGAAAACATGCAAATCACTGGGCGACGTGTGACTTAAAGGAGGTGGAAGAATAATAACGCCAGACATGACAGAAGAGTCTCTGATGTCTGTTAACATATCTCTCAGCCTGTCACAGCAACTTAATAGACATGAACGTCGAATGAAGAGAAGATGACGGCTACAAAAAACTGTTATGACTTCATAATTGCTGCACAAGTCGACTTGTTAGTGTGCTTTTCATATCACTAAGTCAAGATCATGTCGGCCTAAATTCATCCGTCTCTCTCATAGCAGTACTCGAACATCGACTCGAGCTTTAAATTATGCGTAAGCTAGACTCATACTTGACTAATTCGCTTGTATGTAATTATGCATTTATGCAAATTACGACTAGATGTTGTTGTTGCCGTTCACAATCTTGCCATAAATTAAATTTTTCTCCTTGACTCTCGTCGGTGAACTTTCAATGCAAATCAAATTTTCATGTTGAATTATGACTTTGGCATACACACAACTGAAAAAGTTTCTTCTCGACGTCGAAGTTTCGGTTGATAACGGAGTAAAATATTCATTTTCGATTCATTTCCATCATTTCATGCAAAACTTTGTCGCTTGCAAAGCGTGATTGCGATGAAAAGTGAAATTCTAAAGACGATGATTCAATCTTGGATGTAATTACAAGAAAACGAAAGAAAAGTCACACGCATCGTGTTTAAGTTGTCGAAGGTTTCTAGAACATCACTCGACTGCAAAGAAAGAAAGAAAATGTGAAATTGCATTTTGATGGAAGCCAAAATTGAATTCTTTTCGAAAAAGAGAAAATCACGATGCTGATCTAATTACATTTCTAATTAGGCATACGTGGTAGTGCGTGTACAGATATCTCAATTTTTTATCTAGAAATGAATTCAAAAGAGAAGACTGCAAGAAGCATTCCATAAGTGCACCGAGATTTCATATCGGAAAGTGAAAACAATATTTTTATCATGTTTAGCTCCGCTACAACAGGAAGATGCTTCCATGTTATGATTTTTGAGTGATTTCTCGGTAGAAAAGCGAAATTACTTTTCACAATTGATGGTTTACGATGTTTACACGGATGCACCGCAATGCTTGAGTTGTAAAAGTTTCACCGCAAAGCATAAAAGTGATCGCAGGTGCTTTATGATACTTGATAAAAAGATTTCAAGATTGATAGCTGACCTAGTTTAAGCTGCGCTGAGGCTCATATTCAGCTGCCACGATCCAAGTTTCGTTAGAACTTTACCCCGCACAATTTTAAAGCGCTCTAATGTCATCACGATTGCAGATAACGAGGTAACAAGACAATCTAACGGAACCTCGAGTCAAATTAAATGCATGAAATGTGTCAAGTTCAAGAAACTTTTTCCTCTGTTTTCGCTTCCCATTAATTCGAGAACAGGTTTCATGTTATCGCATGCTAAAATTTGTTGCCGCCTTGATAATGACCAGAAGGCGGAAAGAAGAAGAAATTCAAATTAGCATTCGCAGCGTTTGAAATCCAAGCCAACTACACGTGTAGTGATTCTCCGTTTGCTTGACATTTGATTCCAGGAAACCTTCCAGAAGTGATTGCAACGTAGTTGTCTCGTTGCTACGAAGAACAATCAAAGATTATCGACGACAAAATGAAAGATTGTTGCGGTCGAAACTAGTTAGCGATTAATGACGACGCTGTCTGATCACCACTCATCCAGGAAATTCCACAAGAAGCCGAACTTGTTTGTTGAAATTACAAAATTCTTCGTTCGGAACCAGTAAATGTCGATTGAATATCAGAAGGAAGACGTTTCGAACACAAGCGTCAAGTTATGCACATTATAATTTTAGAATTTTGCGAACATAAACTTTTTTCGGGTCTATTCGTGAATCTCAAAGTGTTCTTTCCGTCTTAGTATTCAATGAGATTATACATCTGTACAGATGTAGCTGCCTGCTTAGATTCGACAAAGTGTTTTTTCTTTGCCCTATAACGCGAAGAAATACATTCGCGGGATGACGCAGCAAGAGCGCAAGAAGAAGCGCAGCAAACACCGACGTCCGTGTTGGTGAGAATCTCTGCTGTTTGGCTCGAACTCGCAACAACAAAACAAAATATTGCAATACATGTATTTAAATACGATGTTTTCCATATTCAAAAAGCCTTGAAATCGTTCGCTGCACTTTTTCGCTTTACACTGCCAGCGCACACATTTAGCGGCCGAGATTATAAAATTGTTTTTTTCTTCTCTTCATTTGAAGGAAATTTGAAAGAAGCGCACAGAAAAAAATGTTTTGAAGGAAAAAAAGCATTTTTTTCTTGAATTTTGGCAAATGAATTTTGCCAGAAATAAATTTGACGGGAAACTGCAAATGTCTCCGTCGCATGTGAGTTGTGTGATAAAACCGAGAAGCAGAGGTCGAGTTTCATAACAATCGCAGCCGTAAATCTGTCGCTCTAAGCTTGTTTCGTCTATGCTGCCAGTCGTGCTGGTGACTTCTGCAAATGTCATCGCTGTCAGCCATTGCTTCCATCCCAATTCGGTGCGCTGCAACTCCTAAACGATCATGTGTTTCAAATTACTGGAATCATCAGCAATTCATCGTTGCTTCATGAGAACAGATTGTATAACAGTCATCCAGAGAGCTATTTATACATTCAATGTACGAATTTTCCATTCGGAATAATTTGCTTTTCTATCGAAGCTGAAATTCTCGCATTTTGCATTCATCGCAAACGCTTTTTTGACTTTTCCTTTCGTTTTCCGCTCGGGATCGAATGTTCCCTCCCGTTTCTCCGCTTTCCACGTAGTTCACACTCCGATATGCGTTCAATAAACTCTGGAAAATGCTCAGGCAAAAGAATCCAACAATTGCACAGGCGAGTGGAAGAGTCTAATGACTCCAAAGCACACCCGTGTGTTGTCCTAATTTTATTTCGAATTTGTCGACTTGTTTTGGATCGAGAAAATGTGTGGAAAAGGCAAGTAACTCGATCAAGAATAGAGAATTTCGTTGCACAATCGAAGCGAAAATATCTCCGAAGAGGAATATTTTTGTTTTGCAACAAAATTCCGCTGAAATGAAGGCAAGTCATGATACCTTTCACACTTTCTCATCATCTTTTGATTGAAATTGAAGCGCACGGCTGAGAATATCCACACGGAAAATAGTTTTCTCGAGGAAATATTCACAAAGACGCGGTAATCAAGCGTCGCTCAAACGCGAAATTTAGGGCAGCGGCCGTAAAAATGTTTTCCTAATAATGTGTTTTGAGGACATGAAAAATTGTTATTTTCTTTTAATTAATAGTGAAAACTTTTCTCCTCACCGCCAAATATCTTCGTTTTTCTCGTTTCATTCATGCGGCGTGAAAAAATGTCGTTTGATGTTAAATTTGACGGAGCCTCACTGACCCAGAGAGGTGGCAGGAAAAGACAAGCCATGGAGAAGATTCTTAATTTTAATGCAATTTTGTTTATTTTCCTGCGTTAATTAAGTGGAGTTGACGTGATGATTGCGTCGAGGGATGTTGAATGGACTGGGATTTGTTTGGAGTTGCTGTGTAGGTCACTTTGATGATAGAAAACAAGGATCGTAACCTTAAAAATCGAGAAAACAAAGACTATAACCTTAAAAATCGTTGTTCATAAGAACAATCCTCAAAAATCTGTGAAATAACTAATTGTCACCGTTTCCTTAACTAGTTCTCAGCTATTTACAACTCAATATACGAACAATAAAATCAAAAAACCGTGCAAAACAATACATAACTTACAAAACCTTCCAATCTCTCATTCAAACATCACTCGCTAATGTCTCCAAGCTGAAACCGAAAGTAGCGCGCGAGTTTCATGAACGAAAAATCGTTGTTAAATTAATATTGCACAATTTTTCTCAAGTGTGATTTCTCTCGCGCGCGCACAGTTCAGCCCGTCATGTGATTCATTCCGTTCTGACATTTTTCCATGCTTGATCTTTACTTTATTGTGCGAGATTTTCACTTGAATTAAAAGTGCATTAAAAAGTCAGCATGCGAATTAAACTCGCATTTCAAAGATCGTAAAACGAATTTAATTTCAGCGTTTCCCGCTGAAATTAGATTGAGAAGAACTTATTTTTAAGAACCATCGAGTGGAGCGCTTGATCTGTTGCTTAAAATGTTTTTTGAAATTAAATTGGAGCAATTAGCTGCAAACGGGACCCTTTACCGTCTCCAAAGCATCTCTGAAAATAACCGACTTTCAATCGTTCCACGAATAGAAACGGAGAAGAAAAATTCCCAAAAGTTTAATGTACTTTTAAGGAAAACAGCAGCTTCGAGATGCTTTTCTCAGATTGCGAAAGACGTAACGATTCATTGAACTAAAAGTAGGATGTGAGTTTGTAAAATGGAAAATTGAGACATATTTGCGCGTACGACGAACGTGTTTACGAGATGTTTTATGAATGATCTAGAAACAGGGACGATGCCGTTAAATCAGGAAGATTTTTCATCAAATCGTTCGAGAAACTGTGTTTGCGAAAGAGAATTTAGTGGACGCAAAATAACTTTCAATGTCACTCGACGCCAATGTCTCTCGACAGTTCATGATAGTTTACGAAATGAAATCACAATCTTAAAATATTTTTCAAACTCAAGATTGTCATTCAAGCAAACTATCGCGAGAAAGCGATCCCGTCACGTCTTTTGGGAAATTCTTTTGTAAACAAGAAACAACATTGCAATTGTTTGGACATTAATCCCAAAATTGAAGTGAACCGACATGGAGAACAAAAAAATAGTTGTTAATAGATTATCATACATGCACGTAGTATTGCAGCGCGGAAAAATTTTTGCTAGCCATAAAAGTGTAGAAAAATGATTTTATTAAAAATGCAAATATTGTAATATTCTAGAATGTAAATGACCTATTTATATCGCGCTATGTACTTATGAACGCGATGAATGCGTTTGTGCAATGTCTTGTCAAGTGAAAGCCAGGAAATATCAATCGATGTCTTATTAAAATGTTGTCTTGAAGCATTGATGTAAGCCGATTTAAATAAAAATTGAAGTTTTGAAGCGTAGCTTTGACGTTCGAGTTGATTATTTAAAATGAAGCAATGCTTTAAGAGAAATAAATCAACTCTTCATGATTACACGTTGAAGCGCTGCTTTCAATTCAACTTATTTTGACTTAAAACTTGAAGCAACGTTTCAAAATTCTGGAAAACAAAAGCAAAGACTCTTAAATTCAGAAAACTTCAAACAAAATTTTAAGTTCATCTTCATCTACGCTTAAACACTTTGAATTTTCCTGGCTTGTGTCATGAGAAGGCCTTGGCCCAAGTTCTGTGTGCATTTTAATTCACGCAAATAGTAGCGCGCGCGAAAATGAAAGCGGCAAGATCGAGATGAAAAATCTCATCGTAAGCTGACTAAATTGGCGCCTTTGTTGATGCTTTATAGGGTTCTAAGAAGCAGAAAATTTATCTTTTCAATCACCGCCAGTGCTTTTTTATTGCCTAGCTTGGTGTCAAACACTCTACGAGCTTCAATATATGTTTTCTCACTCTCGCTTCAGCGTAAAAAATATCGCTTTTTAATGATGGAATGGGCCGCACATGAGTTTTATCGAGCTGCACGCCGTAATTGCACATTTGAAAGGAACACAAATGCACTCGTCGTGTCTAAAGCCAGTGTCTAATAGCTTTTGTGTATTTTTAGAAAAAAAACACACATTTTTATTGAATTGTCGGTCAAGGTGGCGTAGAGAGTGTAGTTGAATGAATCTTTTATAGACGCAAACATTGGCGATGTCTGTTTAGAAATGCAATTCACAATTCACTTTTTTATTGTTGTGGTGATCTCAATTTAAGTGACAATTTCCTTTGTTTCCGAGTGAAAGCTATCGTCAATAAGCGTCAGTGGGTCCATGTATTGACACACAAATGCCAGTCAACGTGTCTCCATCCGACACCGGAAACTGAAATTCAGATATTTTAAATTTCGCAAAAAAAACGTCTCGAAAAAACTTTTTTCATGAATCGACACATTACCATTGGTGCTGGTCGGGAGGCTTTTAAATGTGTAATTCTCTCTTTTAACAAATCCGCTGTTTACATTTGAACAACATTACAATTTTAAAATATTCAACCTTAGCCTAGAAAAGGAAATTTGTTGAGTATTTTTTATTCGCTCGATAGAAGTTGGAATCGAATGGGGCTGCGGTGCGTGCTGTTGCTTGCTGCTGTTAGCTGGTTCATACATCGATGTTGCGATCGATGTGTGTGCGCAAATCAGAATCTTTGAGGGCGACGAAAACTAATTAATTGTGACACATGAATTCATTTGAAATTCGCTCTACTGGTTATGTGATGTAATTTGATGAGACGTTTTCCGACGAGAACTTCCTTGGAGTTTGAGTTGTTGGCGTAGTGATTCAGAAGTTGTGGAAATGTAATGAATTTGGATTCTGAGAAACAGATGTCCTAACTTCTGTTGCCTTCTAGCAAGGAACCATTCTAACCTAGAAATATGATTGATTCAAGTTTTCTCAACCAGCTTTCTTAAGAAAATCAGCTTCAATTACATTCAAAGTATCTGCAATAGCTTCAAAATATCTTCATTACCGTGATCATCATCTTCAATTGCACGGCACAGTTCAAAATTACTTCATTCACAACAAAACGCATCATAACTGAAATCGAAAGCAATGCTGGATGCATTTTAAGAATTGAAAGTAAAAGAGACACACATTGCTTTCCATTGCTGCATTTCACTCGCTTATCACACTGCAGAGTCAGAATGGTGTGGTAATTAGATGCGATTAAAGACGAAGCGACGAGACAAGTTGAATTTCATATTTTCGCTAGCGGCGGTGCACTCTACTCTAATGTCGTTTGTTTCTTCTTCACGCATAAATGAATTTACGTGCATTTATTGACGTTGACGATCATCTGGTTTATCAAGATTCTTCTCCGCTGCTTTTCCTTTCATTTCTTCCATCTTCATCGTCTATTTCTAAAGAATCGTGCGAGACAATTTTTGCGCGGCGCAAAACTTGTTTACAATGAAACAGAAAACTCGAGAAGAGAAAAAGCAAAATTGCCATATAATTTTTATGCTGCGCATGGAACAAAACAGGGAACTTTAGCCATGAGCTATGTTTTCATTCGATTTTGCTGTGTTTTTGTCATTTAAAAGAAATACTTGCGGACATTGTTAATTACACTTCTTTATTGTAATTTCTTATCGATTTATTTTCTTTTTCTCATTATAGGTAAGCGAAACGTTGATAGACGAGAAGTTGTCGAGAAGAAGTTCCAGGATGTGCGGTTCTCGAGCGTTCTTCGACCGTTGATTGCTATCGCGATGGGTGAGAATGCCATTGAAAGCGAAAAAAATTACAATTCACAAACAAAAGCGTCTTGAAAGCCCTTCAAACTAGTTCACTTGTAATGTGCAAATGACACGTTCATTCATACCGAAGTCACTCACTTCGTGGTATTTATTCCAATTTCTCTGTTTTGAAATTTCACCGTAAAATATTTAATAATTTTGTCGTTCTGTGGATGGAATGTTGAAGTTTTTATGTGAAAATATTAATTGCTTAGTCAAAACCGAGTTCAAATGAAGGAAAGGTTTGACAGGGAAATTTTGATGAATTTTTAAACAAAATTTGTTTTTGAAATCGAAATTGTGAAGAAAAATACCGTTTTCTAGACAGTTCTTTATCAAATCTTGATGCTAAGACGGTCTTGATTTCTGCATCAAGTGTAAAGGGAACAGCAGTGATTTGTTGGCTTTCGACGAAATTGATAATATCCGAGAATCATTCGTCATAAAAATTAACGACTTTAAACACATAATCAAGAAAAGTCTTTGAAAATTGCGCGAAACTAGACGGGACAATAGTTTGTAGTCGAGCCACCCGTCTACCATCATGAACAACAGCAGTTTTCCACTTTCGCTTCGCTCTTATCAGCAATGTCGGCGCTTTCCATTTCGTTGAAAGAATTTCGTTCTTGCCTAAGAGGGAAAACTTTTCATTTTCGTTTCGTCGGGAAAGCCCGAAAGGAAGCTTTCGTCGACTGCCATCGTCAACCACCCACGTTGCACCATCCCCCAACACACAGCCAACGTCCTTCATTCTGTCTCGCGCGGTTCGGAATTTTCAGTTCCCTCGTCGTCGTCGGTTGCACTCGAATTTGCTTTCAGTTCACTCTGTTCCTTGATGAAAAATCGTGCGCCGAGTTGCACACAGTCTTAGGGCGAGCGATAAAATAATGTTCAGCTTTTTTATTCTTTTTCGGAAACATCTGATTAAAAATTCTCGAGACTCTCGAGTTTGCTCTGTGGCCGTTTGCTATTCTCTGATATTCCAACAGTGTGCTTTTTCCTTCTTCTGTCTCGTGTGGCTTCGTGCCTGTATGAAAACTCGTCTCACAGTCTAGAGACTGCTGGCTGCTCGGTGTCGTTGAAGTTCCGTTTTAACACACTCTCAGGCCACTGCTTCATATGTCTCAAACGAAAACGAAATCAATTTGTTTTTATTTAACTTTTCAATCTTGTTGTTGCTGCTTTTCTACATCGCGACGAGATTTCGCGATGTAGACGAATGTAAAAAGTGTTTCTGTCGTGTCTCAGTGTTGTGCAGCGAACACAGCCACACTTGGAATTACCATACACGGGAAAGCGCTGGTGTGCGTCGAAATATCTGTTGTAGATACACGACAGCATAAACTAAACATAAATCCAACGAGAATCTTATTGCGTTCGTATGAGACGAGTGTGCATGTCGTGCAGATGTATTTGCCACTTGAGGTTCGCCAAGCGCTCGACTGTGGATGTGTGGAGAAAAAGTAGAGGAAGGTCGGTACGATTTTTCATTCTTGTATTCATTCGATTCATTCCGAAACAAGTACGGATAGTGGAAGCACGCGTTTAATTTTTTTTCGTCACCAACAAAAATAATAAAAATAAATAAATTTATATTAAAAATATTACAAAGAAAAAGCTTTTGTCAAATGTGAAAAATAATTAAATAAAATCAAAGAGAGTTCAATTCTTGTTAATTTTAAAATAGAACAATTTTCCTACTCGTTACAATTACAAAATACAAAAAGTTTTGATTATCACTTCGACGGCACGAGACGAGAGTCAGCACAGCAGCGAAGATCTCACTCGCGCTGATTTGTGCGATTTTTCGATGAAATCATTTGTGCGGTAATAAAAACAATTGTGCAAAAGCTGATGAAGTGACAGTTAAGTGGAATCAATTCAGAAAAAGTTTCGTTACACAAAAAAGCTTTAGTTGAGAGATTTTTTACCGAAAAAAAGTTGAAGACAGAAGTGAATTTGAAGTTTTCGTTAAATTGCATAAGTAAATACACAAAAACTACTACCTCAGAAATATAAGAGAATTGACGCTCTACAAAAAAATAAACCGAAAAAGTTTAGTTCAAATAGTGTGAATGAATGAAAACAAAACAAAAGTGTAAGAAAGAAATTCTATTTATCAAGAAAAACTGTCTAGAGGCACCAATTAAAGCGATATTAGTCGAATTAATTCTCTCTCGGGTCGGAGACGAGAACGCAAACAATTTTTGTAGAACAAACGAAAGTGAAAACTGATACAGTTCCGAGTGGCAAACTTTCCAGGCGAACAAGGAAAATATTTTTGTGGAAAAGTTTTTTGCGGGGAAAGAAAACATTGAAAGGTGTGTGGCTGCCTACCTGTCTCGGACACGTCCATCCATTAGCATAGAAGGAAGGATTTTCCCGGCACATTTTCTCGAGTCTCAGGGTCAAATGACGTTAGCACCGCAAACAGACCGAAAGGATATGACCGGAGTGAGAAAGTAAAAGTGCCTTTAAGCGGCACGTGAGCGTCAAAAAGCAAAAAAGGTTTCCCAAAAGTCAAAACCGAAAAGGCGGACACTTAATAAATGTAAATTGAATCAAAAAGCAACGCAACAGAATTGCATAATCCATTAAAAAATGCAAGTGCAAAAAACCTAGATTAATGAACGCGGTGCAAAATGTCCGTGACAGCTGACTTTAGTTAAATTACAAACCGAACCAATAAACTCTGCAAAACATTGACAAAAAGCGAATAAAAAGCAAATCGAAAGTGAATTTGAAGCTGAACACACGCAATGCTGGCATATCAACACATTTCCCAACACTTTGGGAACTCGCAGAACAACGAATCTCGTCTGAAGCGCTCCATGAGTCCCGGCGAAATGTCGTTCCGCAAAGAGTCCATAGATTACGTAAGGCACATGCGGCGTCGCAGCCTATCTCGCTCCACCTCACCAGCGCGATCACACTCACCGACATACACCAGCCACAGCAAGTCCATGTCAGACCATCACCTAATCAAGCGCTCGATGAGTGAAGAAGACTTGCGCGTCATCGACCGGAGAAGGCTGTCGATGGAAGACACCGAACATGCCATCATCAGCCACCGGCCACAGATTCTCATGAACTATCATCGGGCACTCAAAACCGAAGCCGCTGAGAAGAAGTGTGTCATTGTCAGCGAGCAGCAATACGAGACGGCCGACGAGCCTGACGACGATGCGCCGCTTGACCTCTCGATGGGATCGAAGAAGCGACGCGGTCGCACCGATTCCGGCACCGACTCGGACGACTCAACGGGATTGGGCGACGAGGGACGTGGCAATGAAGGCCGAGCCTACAAGAAGAGTCTCATGAAGCGTTACTGTAAGTTCCATTCTTGAAATAATAATTTCCTAACTTAATCGAACCTTCGAATGTTTCGAAAGGGAAAAAAATGCGATGATGACCTAATTCTCAAGAAGGAAGGCAAGAAGCCCTAAAATCGACGTTTTTGGCACTCACAATGCATCTGTTGGGGGTAGAAACAGAGAAATAAAACTTCTGACTGCAAAAGTTGTTGTCGAAAAACCTTTTTTCTTCGTCTTCCTTTCAAACAAGCCTTCCCCAAAGGAATTGATTTCTTTTCAATTCTCACTTTTTCGCTCATTAACCCATCGATCGCTTCATGCAAACACAAAACGTCACAGAGAAAAAACTAGAATTCAGATCAAAGTGTCACTTTACGTTCAAATACTAAGCGAAGCATGTAATTATCTACTGATTTAAGTTTATATTGAAAACGAAATTGCAAACTGCAAGTCGCTCGATTTGTGCACCGATAAATGAGGTCAAAATGTTTTTCCGTTGACTCTCGATCGATGTGCCCTATCGAAGAGAGTTTTATTGGAAGATTGAGGATGCAGATTAGGAAATGTTTCCGATTTGGGTAATAATCAGTCCTTTCCCTACCTGCGGTTACGTTTTGACACTGAACAAACGAACCGATTTTTTGGCTAAATTTAGTCCCAATCGCGATGAACGCCACCCCGTGTGCGATGTAATTGATGTCTAATCTGCAGGCTTCTTCTTCCGTTTGTTGGTTCTGGTGAAAATGAAAGGCAGAACATTTTTTATTGATTTTGAGATTCGATGTATGTCGATAATTTGACATTATGACGGCGTCTCGGGGAAGCCGGGGGCGAAATTGATGGAAATTCAAAGTTGTAACGGTTGTTAAAAGTATTTGCATAAAATTGAAGGTCTTTTCGTATTTTCAGACTCTTTGAGAGTCAAAACTACGCAAGAATGTAAATTATTTTGAGGTTAGAGTACAAAAATTCAAACATTTTCTGATAAATTTCAAAAAAAAATCTAAAAACCGTTTGAAAACCAACAATCACGGCTTCTCATAGAAGGTTCCCGTTTAAATCACGATGAAGGCGATGACAATTACTTTTGTTCTGTTACGTCGAAACATGAAAAATATCTGATCGAACACGATTATCAATCGATAAAGCCTCAGAATAAGTCGCAATGGCCGTTGTCAACTTTTCAAGTCGTGATTCCAGTCGCGCTTCTCGTCGTCAGTCGCTCAATATAAAAACAAAAAACCGGAAAGGTATAAAAAGTCTCGTTTAATGGCGTAAACCCCGTCACATTCACTCCAGACAGACATTTCTAGAAATGTCTTTATGCGGAAATGTCATCGGAATAATTTTTTGCGGGCGGTTTAGAAGATTCTAAAATTAGCAAAAACAAACACGATGCGAACGAGAAGCAAGCAACAAAACTCGTCCCGCAATGAGCGTGAAGAGCTTTGCTCTTAAAAATTTGCATTAATTAAAAGTCATCAAACAAGATGATCAGCGACAATTGAGCAACACAACTCATCGCGTCACTGTGCTCGGCTATTTCTCGAGATTGCCGAACGTTTTTACCGTTTATGAACATTCACGGCTGAAATTGTGCCTCGAATCACATCACGCACACAATTCCCGCCGCAAAGTGAATGTGGAAATGTATTTAAGTCAATTCCGGTTATTTTTGCGGTACAAATCGCTTTGTTGGCCCCAACTCTAACTCACTGCCCGCTTAACTGCACTTTGACGGCAGCTCAAAGTAGCCCGTGAAATGAAACATTAAACGCAAAACTGCGAATCCATTAGAGCTCCACTACACCATCTTCAATTTCCAAGCACATGTGGATGAAATCTCGACTCTCACCAGAAATGTTTGTGTAAAAATAACACACGAAAAAAACCATTTAAACTCGAATTTTATTCGTCTCAAGTTCAAGGTCTCGATCATGATGCTTGGAAAAGAGCGGGAGGCGTAAACAAACAAAAGTTTTTCCATCTCAGTTGTTCAGTTCAATAACAGCTAAGAAGACTTTTCTGTGAGTTGGCGGTTTTCTCCCTTACAACAGCCGAATTCGGGGGCGTCCGAGGGAACGTCTCGAGAAATAATTCCAGAATTTTTACGTTCAGCACACTGTGATTTATCGACTAAGCTCGACGAAGCCTCAGCAGGCCTCATAAACATATTCGTTACATTATTTATTGGATTTTATCTTCGCTTCTCGTTCTGCGAATTCATTTTCTCTTCCTTCACCCCAAAATGTGGCATTGAAACGGCTGATGACATTACTTCTTGTTTTGATTATCGCGAAACCTTCGGCGACAAGCCTGGTCGCGATAAAAATGCAAACTTGGTGAATAAAAATTTGAAATTCAAGTTTTTTTCTGTTTAAATTATTTTATATCGAGTTTGATTACAAAATGCTTTCGATCGAAATGTTTTCCTTATTTAAATTCTTCCTTTTGCCGTAATCAAACTGTTTTTTGTTCTCTGAGAAGACGTTTCAATTGAATCTTTCTCAATAATTTGCTTAATGTTCTCAGCTCGCATCATTGATTTTTAAATCGACAATTCGTGAATCTTGATCCAATTTGCATGTTTGTGGTAGTTCAAAATTTGTCGGAACGTTGTTGAGACTTTATCGGCAGTACAGAAGCTACCGGTGGTAGAACTGTATCCATAATGTATCTGCGTGTGCAAAGCAAGAAGTTTACGTGTACGTGCTAAGATCTTTATTCAACGCCAATCACTCTGGAATTAGAAAAAATTCAAACGAGCTGTGCGAAGATGATAATTTGGTGAGAAGTGCTGCTTTATTTCTTGAGCTCGCGCGGAAGGTGTGCGGTGTAAAATTTGCGAGCTATCATCATGCAAATACAAATTTGCCACAGCACATAATATGAATCGTACGGGAGCGATTGAAACATTTGAAATTTGAAAAACGCAAGTGACCTTCACTTGATCTTATTCGTTTCGTTTCATTTTTGAGAAATGTTTACACAAAAAGCAGCTTTTCCTTTCAAGATTCGGTGTTGCAGCTAATTTCAGCGCAAAAATACTTTCCGCATGAGTGGATCTTTGATGAACCGTGTGACACGGGGCTGTGGTCGGCGATGGGTGGTCTTTAAATGGGTTTCGACAGTAGTGGCTTAGAAAGTTTATTCGGACTGCGTGGTCGTAAAGATGTCATGTGGCTGTCGTCAAGCAGTCACAGGGCAGTCAATAACAGATAAAGAACAAAATACAAAACAGTTTGAGGTTATGTTGACTTCTTAATCTGATAAACAAGGTTCAAGTCGGTATTTTTTCATCAAAAGCTGTCTGAAGTTGCCTTCAAACTCAATTTAACAAGTTGATTCGTATCACCAAGTGTTTGTTATCACCTCAAAATGCTTGCATCAGACACAACTAAGCAACCCGCAAAGAATGCCTCTCGTCGTTCAGACCTGTCTGTATATTCACATTCTCTCGTCTCAAGACGAAATCCGATACTTTTTCCTTCGCTCTGCACATCTCTATTCGAAATTGAATGATTTCACAACAATGGAAAACCGCAAGCGTCTCCGCTATCAAAAGGATGTGTCGTCTGGAACCAATGGCGTTTGTATTGTCGCTTCAGACGTTGGTGCTACAGGGAATCCTTGGAATTGAATGCTATTTTGGCGAACAAGTATCGACGACAACGAACGGCATTAAAACGAAATGATAAACATCTTTCTTGCGGTTTCCTTCTTCTCGCCCTCCCCCTTTTGCACAACTCACTCTTAACGTACACGTCTTCGATTGTCTATCATAGCTCCAACAAATAGAGCATGAAAAAAGATATTTCACTGTTTTTTTTCGAAAAGCTCATGTTGCGTGCACATTCGAAACGTCGGAGAGAGAAAGAAATGCAATAAATGCACTTTACAGTTATTTCTCCAACTTTTTCTTCTTATTTCGCTTTGAACATGGATTTTTGCAAATGCTTAGAGAAATCTAGACACATTTAAAGCAGATTTCGGATTTCACATGAAAACAAAACTCTCGGGGAGAGTGTACGAGATAATCAAATTTTGTGGTTTGCAATTAAGCAATCACAACAGAACCGCGGAACGCTTGCACTCGACCAGCGATTGCACGTAAATTCACCTTCAAGCCAAAGATAGAAATCTTTGAAATGGGTTTCAAGAAAAACACCGAGAGAACAAGACGAAGCAACATAAAAATGTTTTTATGCTTTCGGGCCAGCAACAGGTAACGAGGCCTGAATTTTATGATCACAGACTTTGTGCCTTCTTCTTCGCTCGTCTCTCGCTGCCTTTGCTTTCAAGGCATGTGCGTAATAATTTCTTGGGATGGTAGTCGAAGGAAAGATGAAGACAAGTCACCATCAGCAGAAAAACAGAGGAAATCTATATTACGTGAATATAATCACCAAGAATGAACGACTCCGGTGAGACAAAAACTCTTTCTTATGCGAGGGACGAAAGGGGAAGTCAAGCAACGAGATTCCGATGATGTGATATTTTTCTTCATTGGAGAGTCTCGAACGAGGATAAATTTGGAACGTCGCAAATTTCCCCGCACAGCAAGGATTGCAAGCGCTAGCCAATAAAAAGGTCTTGTAACAGTTTGTTGCGTCAGGTCATGGTCGCTGCTGGGCGCTATTAATGTTTCAGAACTGCTACATTTACAACACGCCGGCCCATTATGCGCGTTGGGCCGAACTCGCTAGCACATCATGATTAATCTTGCGAAATCGTTTCTCGTGAAAAAGAAGCGAGAAGTGAGACATAAAATGAAGATTAAACGCCCAGCTTAAGTTTTCACGAAAAATCTTCAAGATCCCACTAGCCTGATTAATTGCTGCATACCATTGCGCAAATTATTTTCTTCTTTACTCGCGATGGAACTAAAAATGCAATTAAAACGTTCAATATTTGTACAACACAAGTAATTGTCGATGCCGAATTGGATAAAGCAAATCGGCTGTGAAGTGAAACTCCAAAAAACAACAAAACATTATGCAATTCGCTTGAAACACATCGCCGCACGTGCATCACTACAGCTACATCAGTGCACAGCCATAACAGAGTTTTATGTAGGCGATAAAATACTTCCAAGTTTAATGGTCAATCTTCTAGGAACAAATAAAATCCACACAATGATCATATGATCAGCCAATTTGCACGGTATTCACATATAAGATTCGTCTCGACGGACAGCGCATCACGTTTTATTGGTGCTGCTGATGTCAGACGAGATAAATTTCATTGCACATGATACCATTGACGAGGTTGATGGTCGCACTAAACTCAATGGATACTTAAATATTGACTCTGTGTCCGTCCCCACGGAAAGGAAGTTCAATTTATTGCATCACGAAATCACCGAGTCTTTTGGTCTTAATTTTTTGTTGACTCTGGTCATAACTTTTATGATTCTCTTTTCCCACATTTCACATCGCTTGTGGTCCAAGTGGAATTTCCGCAGCGATTTTTTTACTTGCTATCTTACAAAAAAGGCAGAAAAGTGAACTCGCATCGCAGCTCTACACTTCACAAACTTGGCAAAAGGCAAAAGCGTTGAGCGGCAATTCAGGACAAGGTCGTCTCGTAGCAGTTTTAAAAGAGATTTCTAGTCACTATGTTTTTATTCGCAATGAGAGTTGTTGATGTTTTTGCATTACTAAAACGAAATCATCCGAAAATTCATGAAAATAGAAATTAAAGATTACAACATAAATACCAAGCGCGTGTGGAAGATGTCGATTGAGAGTGGAGTTGGTGTCAAGAATCGCCACCCGGTCTTAAAATAGCTCACAAACAACTCTCTCGGCACCGCGTCAACAGCTCTGACTAATCTTCAAATAAGTCGGAGCGGGAAAGCAACTCACATCATTCAGTCTCACGTTTGCTTATTTGTGTAATTTAAAAATTTATGCTTTTCATAACTCACAAGTGGTGTGGTAGGGTCGATTCGGAAGTGATTGTACTGACTTAGGCATAAATATACTTCAGTTTGGGCTTAACACTAACAACATTATTTAATTTGAGAATTCTCAACTAAAGCTGTAACTTCATTGACGAATATATCCCGGTAAAAATTGCACAATTACTAGAAAAATCTTCTGGGAAATTGAAGAAGCCCTGAAAAATTACTTTCTCGGGACCGTAAAAAACATTTAATGGGGATACGAACGACGGAATAAAGCTGATATTATGAAATTAAATGTCAAAGAGACGAAAAAACTTTGTTGATATTTTCGAAGATGTTGTGAAATTTCTGTTTTTATTTTTCAGCTTTTGCAAAAGATCTCGTGCGATCAGGTTATGACCTTAGGCCCGGCTTCAGTTCATTGAAATTTGAACAATTTTTTTCACGATGAGCGCAAACAAAGTAAAATTTTCTCTTCCGTTTGTCAGCTGATTAAGTTTTACTTATTACCAACACGAGTTTTAGTGCCAACGTTTGATTAAACAGCAGTAAACGGTGTCATTGTGCAATTATAAGCACACAGCGAACAGCCGAAAATTGAAAATTTTCATCTCGGTTTTAGCATCAGCAACGCAGAGAGAGAAACGGGAAACAAAACACAGCAAAACGAAATAATTGCAACATTTTATGACTTTCGACAGAACAGCCGTGCCATTCTTCTGAAAAAAATCGTTTCAAGTCGAACGTAAAAATGTGCAATAAAGTAGGCTAGAGAGGTATTAGTTTAGCTACTTTACTATTTAACAGTTATTTGCCAAAAAAAAGTGCCGTTAAATTTGGGTCATGTAAATGCAGAAGGTCTTTTCAAAAGTGAACACAAGAAGGCGAGACTTTCGTCAAGAAAACAAAGTTGCATGAAAGATTGCAGTTATGTAACAGAAGTTTTACGACGTTAACGGGAGTTTTTTCGGGTCTGCTAGGACTTTTACGACTTCACATGCAATTCTTGACCAAAATAGAAAAGTTCCGACTTCCAGAGTAGGTTTACGACGAAAATAGAATTCACGCGAGTTCGGTCGAGAGGCCGTAAAATAACAAACTTTACGATCGAGAGGTATAAATTCTCCCGAACAATGTGAAAAATGCACTTCCATGCGGCCTTCAATAGGTTTTCCTTTGCTTTATGACCGCGGAAACGACGGAACTTGGAACTTGAAGAACAAACACCGCAAAGACACTTTAAAGGCGACGATAATATTAAATCGTTCACGTTTCGCCAGTAAAATTTAAAAGTCCAAAGCTGTGAGTCCGTTTACAATGAAACTGCGCTTGTTATCAACCAAGGTGGTTAAAGAAGTCGTTACAAGAGGGTTAAATTGGCTGACTTGTTCATGCAGTTAATGCAATTCAGGTTTCAATGCTGAACCCTTTCGAATGAATTCATTGCACGGGAGAATTTCTCATGATTATTGCATAATTTTAATGTCGCCCTGCATGATTCTCGTCGTCGCCGTTCCTTTGAGCTTCTACTCCGTTCCACTTAATCCACTTCGTATCCACTTAATAAAAATTCAAAACACGATTTAAAGAAAAGAGTTTTAAAGCTGATACGAGCGACAAAAGCCAATAAAACCCTTTTGGTGGTTGGTGTGTGCACTTCCCTTCCTGTGGAATAATTAAAATGCACGAAATGAGTGTAAACGCTTGATTGACATTATGGAGGTGTCGTGCGGTTCGGTTTTTTGGGTCGGCCGCGTCTTGGAGGTCTTATCGCGCGGGGTGAACGAATTGGAAACGAGATGAAGGTTGAATTTCTAAAAACGGCGCGCGGTAAAAACAAAACCGCCGAAATCCGAAGCAACAACAATCAAAGTTCTGATTTCATAATTGACTCCAGCCAGCAGCCATTAGCCGTAGCAGCGATTGCATCAGAGATGAAATTCGGAACAATGAAAAGTCATTGAATGGAGCATTAAGCAGCTAGCTAAACGTCAGCGGCAAAACAAAACAAATTTACCGAAAAATAGTTTTGAATCAACAATTTAAATGAGCCGCAAAAAGTGCTTTTTCACAATCGAGGAAACGTCTGAAATTTGGTTGTCCACAGAAATGTGAAAAACATAACAAGTGGTCCAAAAAACTAGCAATGGTTAATTACAATTGATTTGGTCAAATACTATTAGGCTGAGAATAGACACATTGTTCTGTTGTGTGTCGGAATGGCGAAGTTTCGTCATCAATGAAACACAATTTAGCTCACCTCAAAACGATTTTATTTTTTCTATTCATCACTTTTTACTTTAAAAATAGAAAAATTAATTCAAGTCGTGCAAATTTTTCTACGAAATTTGCATAATTTCAATGATGATGGTTTGGCATAAGTGACGTCATGCATGCCAGCACCAGTTAAAGTTTATTGACACGGCATTTCGATTCAACATATTTGTCAAAATATTATTTTGCAAAGACAATGCAGCAATTGGGCAATCGAACTGTTGTTTAGTAAACAAATCTGAATGTCGAACGATTGTTTTGTAAATAGAATCGAAGGTTGACTGCAGGTCGACGACACGCTGAATTAGCACAAAATTGACGTCAATCGAGTGTCGAAATTATGAAGCGTTGAATTCGGCGTTGAATTCGCTTCAATCGACTATCCATTTGTAATTACAACTTTCAGTCGACGGTCAATGAATGAACGCCTAATGAAAATTCTTGTGTCAACTAGCTGTCGACACTGTACTTCCATCGACTGTCGATATAGATTCTTATGACTTTTGACAGTGATTCCAGTAAGCTTCGAGTAAGCTTCTTGTCATCCAGCATTCAAAGCTTCACTATCAAAGTTTAACTGTCGACAACGATTAACATGACCACCGCACTGCCACCAACTTAAAATAGTTTTAAAGACTTTAAAAACAAACTGTTAAGTAATTATGAAGGAAATCAATTAGGTTTGTGTTTTGCTCGTCCGACGAAAGCCTCAAGCGTAGAGAAATGACCGAGTGAGGTGAATGGGTGAAGGTCTCGCGCGTACTCTTGGCAAATCGAGTTACATGCATGAAACGTGACACAAATTAAGACGTTTCGTGCAGCCTTTTGAGAAACCGAATATTGTTCAGGCTCTTCCAAAAAAAACTTTCGTTGCCTCTGGTTCCCATCTAGCAACAATAATTGTCATGGCGCGCACCCACAAAAGCCGCAAATCTTTAAATCGTAGACAATGGAGCTATACTCAGCTTGATGAAAAGTTATTTTCTTCGAATTTCTTCTTCTCTTAACTTGATTGTGTCTCGAGGGGCTCATTATATAACCCCAATAATAATTTTTGCGCGCCTGTTAATGTATTTTTAAACATTTCTGCCTGTTTCTTTCATTTCACTTCGAGCCCGTCTCTGATATTACGAAATTTTGCTTTTCGTATTCTCTTTTCATTTCGTGTAATTATTCTCCACTTAAAGATCTCAGCTCACTTCGTGTGTAACTTCTTGTTTTGGATGCGACTTATGACGACTTTCATTTTTATTCGTTGCCTGCTTGCGCTCGGCTTGCTTCGGAGTCATTCTCGCTAGATACAACGAAAGGGGAGAAAAAATTGCAAACATTTTCTAAATTTCCTTGCAAATAGCAGCAACATGTGCATCCAATAAAAATGCAAAAAAGAAAACAATGAAGAGTAAGCGGGGAGAAAGAAACGTAGCACATGGAGCCAATTCACATCTATTCACTTTATTTTCTGCATCGCTTTTTGCTGTGTGTAAATTCACTCAAAAAGCAAAGCTGAAGAATAAGCAACGACAGATAAGCAAAAAAACGAAGAAGCGGAAAAGACTAGAATATAAATTACTTTGAAAACGAGAAAAAAAACTGCAATAAAAGAATTAAACGAAAGTACTAACAATGGCAATAATAATTTTTCAATTTAATACTTGAAAATTGAGGTAAATGGGACGCGTCGAGTGCTCAGAAGTTTAGCAGCAACTTCAATCGAGCGCTTAGTTTATGTTTTTTGGCTTGCGTCGAGATTTGTGAATGCACTTTTCCGTCGTTCCGATTTCGCGCGGATAATCTCTAATTGCACCGTGCACAATCGCAATCGATTTTCGAGCGGCGGAAATTGTTCATAAATTATCGCCGTGTGTTCCACTCTCATGTGTACATTATTCAGCATCGATTTTTTGCGCTGACAGGGAAGGGAAATTCGGAAAAAGATCAATTTAGTCCCCTACCTTCCGCCAGAAAGGTGTACATAAGACATGACAGGTGATGTCAATCGCTCTTCTTCTTTGCGACAAGTTTCATATTTTCCCATTAACGAATCGGTATCGATACGGGTGACCTTCCCACGACGAGTGTAAGAGACACTTGCAAAGTATCGTCTGACCATAATTCAGGCTTTTTAAAGTAATAAATTCTGACATTTTGAACTTTAGCTTTAAGATTAAAGAGTGAGTTGTCGTGTAAAGTTCCGCTGTTTACACTGATCCAACTTGTTTCGCATCCGTTTCTCAAAAAAAAAACGTTTTTGGTTATCTCGATGACTCAAGCTGCAGCATCGCAGTAAATTATGATAAATTGAATGGACACAAATCGCTTTCAGCAACCCGAGACTTAGTAATGTGTTCCTTGACTCAGTTTAAGTAAATGCACAGACGACCGACTTGACGATGAATAATTCACGATATTTTATGCTTTATTAAGTCGATTCGTAATGGGAAAAAAAATCTCTCTCCGACTCATTACCAGCATTAACATTTGACATTTAAATGAAGATTTTAAACGTGTAGATCGTTTTCCACTTAAATTATTTTTATATATTTTTGCACGGCTATCAAGCGACTATGATAAAAAAATGCAGTTTAATCAATCAAGAATTTTTTTGATTTTTCCGCGACTTGAATAAACTTTTTCCTGATTTGCTAAGCGAGCGAGAAGCTTCTGGCATCTACTCGACAAGAAGGATCACCGCGTGATAAGCAGTTCAGCTGAAAGTGCACCTGAAAGTTCTGAGTAATTGAGAGAGTTCTCGCTAAACGCATGTATCGATGAATCGGTGCATCGACGTGCAAGAAGCCGATAGAAGGCTATTAGCTTCATGAAAAGTGAATTTGCTGCCAGAACTCGTTTTCACGTTAATCTAATTTTCTGGATAATTGAATGAAATTGCCGCAATTATGTTGTAAACGAGCTGAACATCTCCCGAGGCACGGTAGTCGATGTCAATACTTATAAATATACAACGTTGAACTCGATTCCATTCTAGCCATCGCTGATTGATCAATTGCCACACAGCCATCGAGTCAAGAAGTGAGAGTTTGACCGAATGGAAACGATGTCGTTGGCGAAATCGAAATCGCACTGTGATTCACTTTTCTCCAACTTGCACGTCGCAATTATGCACGACCCGCAATCAATCAACAAACATACAATGTTTTGCTTTCGGAGGCGTTCTTTCGCAAAAAGCGACAAATTTGTGTTAAAATGTTAATTTTTACGAATATTTTATTTCTGTTTGCCGTTTTCGGGGTCGAAAACCTCTTTCTAGTCAACTGAGCTGGAAATGAAGAAATTCCACACATAAAAGTGCTTATCGGTAGGCTTTCATGCCGGGGAACATTGAAAATTCAATCGACAGTGGAAGGCCAGTGCCGGAAAAGTGTCACAAAGTTTTAATAAAAACTTGTTGTTTTGGGGCGAACAAACAAAACAAAATTTAAAACCTTGTGGTTGTAGGAAATTTACAACTCATGTCAACCACATGAACCCGCCTCAGAACATTCCCACCCCCGATATTTCCGCAAATAACCGTTTGCTATCGGAAAAAGCAAATAAAACACTCGAATGCTGATGAGTCAACTTAATTTAATTTCCATTTAATTTCCAAGTCCAAAGATTTAACAGCGAAAAAAGGTTCACACGTATAAAATTGAATCTCATCGCATTCGGAACGAGTGCCATGTGCAGTGATGACTGTAAATTGTATAAACCACGATGTTTGGAAAATTTATTAAGCCGCAAATCAGGGACAACTTTGTAGCTAGAGTTGTAATCATTTTTATTTGTCTAGAAGAAACTTTCAAGAGAAACAAGTGTTCATTAAACTACTTTTATATATAACAAATTAAAATCCAAAGTCTAGTCACGAAGTTGTTTCTGAAAAGGTCCATAAAGATAATAAATTAAACACAAGTTAAGGATCGTCCCCAAAATACCAGCCAGTTTAAAATTAACGATGACAATTTTATGGCAAAACGGAACAGAAAGATTTCATTTTCGCGCCGTGATCCGTCTTCAATAGCACTTGCCTGCGCTTCTTCTTCCGTTCCGCTACGTCCCCCTAAGAAAAATTATTTACACGCGACAAAAATATCGAAAAAATACGCTGCAGTGGCAGCTTTACTTGCAACACGATGAAAATAAAATATTGGGCGAAGGAGAGAAAAAAGTCGCTTGAAGTGCAGAATTTTTCGGAATTCAATGAACTTATCGCTATTTATGTCATAAAGTGTTCACAAGCTGTTTCTGCAATTTCCACATTTTTTTGTATTTGCATCACGTGAATCATCCGCCTCGGAACATTTGGCGCTTTCAATTCCATATTTGAGACGTACTTATAAATAATCTTTTGACGTCTTCAACAAGAAGTGCCGGTGAAACGTGCACAAAAGCAGAAGCGCGCTTCGGTGGAACAATTTAAAAGTGTTTAACTCCAATTTGGACCATCAAACTGACCATCAACAAAAGATCAACATTAATGAACGCGTTGATCCAAATCGCACAATAACTGAACACGCTTTAAGATCAGTTTTAACAAACGCCAGTAGATGAATCGACGCTTCGAATGAGCGGAAGGGAAAGTAAAACTCGATTTAGTAGTCGAACCAGCAGCAAAACCTGTCAATGGCTTTTTTTAAGCCACTTCAGCGTGTTGTGCAAAAAGAGACGGCTTTATCGCTAAAACCGTGCTAACAAATTAAGTCTCAACGACTAGTTTTGCCACTGCTGCTTCAGCCAAACTCGCTGCTGTGCGTATGCCTACCAGCCCAGCCTTGACCCACTTGCATTTAAATTTGTGTAGTCTTTTCCATTTGTGTATTTTTTTTTTCATAATTATACGGCACTTTTTTGGATTTTTTTCCATGTTAAAGAGCGGAAATTCTGCAACATGGTTTGGATGTGGTTTTGTTGGTGTGGTGGTGGCTGATGGATCTTTGGAAATGTGAATGGGCCTTTATGGAACATGATGAGGCTGGAAAGCAGCACGAAATGATGATGAAAGAGGGGCCAGAAATATGAACGGCTGAGAAACGGTCAGTTCTCGTTTCTTTCTTCTCGTCTGCCATTGCGTAATCGTCGTCAACAATGTTGATTTAATCACCGAAAATGACCAATCGAGGGAACTTTATGTTTCCTTCTGCTTCTTCAATCTGATAATTATCGCTGGCGTGTTTTTCGCTGCTGCTTAAGATGTCTGCTTGCATTTGTCTCCGGCGTTAATAATATTTGCGTGGAAGTGTCAACGCGCCCGTGGAAGGTGACAAATTAATTTCGCTTCTTCATCTCTTCGTTCGGCGTCGTCGAGAACTGAAGGAACCGGAAGAAGAAGAAATAAGAAATGTCTGGCACATAAATTCGACTTGAGCGTTTTTCTGACGTAACTCAGACGTTTGAATAAAATTAATTTAATTCATGACTCTCATGTCGATCAGAAGACTAGAATATCCATATAAAAGCATCTCTCGCTCGACCGCAAGAAAATTTATTAAATTTTTTGAGGTAAAAGCGAAGAGAAATTGCGCAAAAATTCAAATTTATTTCCACCCTGCACAGACGCATCTGATAAAACTAGAAGCTCGATCTTTCCGAGCTTTTTATTAAAAGTGAAGCGAATAAAATCGACAGTTTCATGAAATATTGCGAGTCCAAATTGTGGAGTTTTCAACTGGCTTCGGACAAGAAGTGAAAATTCCTATAAAAGATGTTATCATAACACAAAATTTTCTTCTTCATTTCGTGCACCCTCTAGTTAACAACTGACGCTTCTTTTTCTTTGTGCTTTTCCACTTTTCCACCCACCCAACCACACCATCCCCCAGTACAGCCAGAAAAACTTCAGTTTCACTATCAGAATTGAAAACGAAAACGTTGCCGTTGAAGAGAAAGAGAAAATAAAGGTTATGGGGTGGTTCATTTAACAAGCATTCACCAACACACCGAACGCCGACGACGACCAACTGATAGTGTGACGATGACGGGAAAAAAATTCCCACCCACTTAACGTCCCTACACACGATGAACGAGAACTTGAAATGGGGAAAATGTCTAGTCGAATTGATTTCCCCATTCCGCATCGCCCCAAAAGCGTTTTTTCCACTCGGAGTGGGTGGGAAAAGGTTCTTCCATCTCTGTTCTGCGCATTTCATGCCTTGCATGCTTTTTCGGTTGATTGTCTTGAAACAAGTGAGAGTGGTAAGGAAAGAACACGCTTCTCGGGAACGAAGCGAAAGTTCTTTCGTGCTTTTCTCCATAATAATGTGCATTTCTGTGTGAGTGTCGAGCAGGCACTTGGGTGCAGCGATCGCATAAAGATTTTTTTCCCTATTATTGGCCACCCCGCGCCCGCTCCCGTTCCAGCTTTCCGTGTGGCTCCGGTCCCCAGTTGTGTTCGTGCAGTTCAAGGATGGGTTAATTTAATATTATCACGATGATGATGTTAGTATACGGTCGGAGTCATAAAAAGCGGAGAATGAAGCGCAGCAGAGAAGAAAGAAAATGCTTCAATGGAGTTACACTTTCTTTCAACGCTGATAGTGAAAATGGGAAAAACTGCATTTCGCAAAATGAAAACGAGAGTCGAATGCAGAAGAACGAAGAGAAAATCGAGATCGACGCTGCTTGCATGCTACGGTGCTTTGTTTTCACTGCAGAAAGTCACATTCGGAACATTTCTTTTTACGATGTTTCGTTTTTATTTAGTTCGAGTTTTTCTTTTTCTCGCAAAAACGACAAAAAACTTTTAATTTCTAAGATTTTTCGCGATACATTTTCCATGCAAATGGGAGCGGGTGCATGATTAGCATCGGTGTCACTCTCGAAGGCACTCACAAGTCAATGCACCGTGCACGAAGTTTGATTAAAAATTCAGCTCGCTGGCTGCTTGAAAACATGATCCGCGCTTTTGACGTATCGCTGTCATGTTGCTTTTAATTAGCGCCCTTGGGATAAGGAACATTCCACGAACTTCTTTTGTGTGCGATGGAAATTTATTCAACCCAAACTACCACCTACGACAAATTGCGACGCTTTGCTTCCACCCTGCAGAGCTCGATACATTTTACGCGCCGAACAACCAACGGTTGACGAGCGCCAGAGTTCAAGTATGAACCAGACGACATTTGAAATGCAAATTCATCCAATTGTGAAATCGAGCTGAACACTGAACATCATGATGGTGCATGACAAAGTTTATTTTCTTTCTCACTGAACCGATCTTTGAGCATTTTTTCACTCTCGAAAGCTCTCGCTCCGTCGGATGGAAAGTTTCGCAACGTCCTTTTTCGTGTGTCTGACATCACATGACATACCGTGTGAATGAAATCACGACTGAATTAGTCAGCGCAATCAATTATTTGGTAACGTTAAAAACCATTTCCTGATCGCGTACCATCAAGTCGTATTTCCGTTATTTCTTTTCAACTCGCTAACCGTTCACGCACACAACAAACGCGGCGAGTTTTGTTTCAACATCGAATGGATTTTACCTTACTGAATATTAATAATTGAGTTACCGCGTGTGTGGTTGTCGGAAGATTTTAGTAAATTCGCCAAATGACTCACTTTTACGTTCCCAAAGTGGCTTATTGACTGTCGTTCGAACGTCGGCCAACATCCACCTAGTCGACAACAACATTCCAGAAGGTTGCCTCAATAACGTTTGTAGGAGAACATTTACGCTTTAGAACCACGTTAGCGGCGGGGAATTCAAGCAAAGTGTTTTCGTTAGAACATTCTTAGTAATTTGGCTTGTGTTTTTGTTGACTTATTGTAGAGTCAAATAACCGCATTTCCAGGACGTGTAAGGTGTCTTGATTTAACATGTTCGTCGTTCTGGGTTAGGCACACGATAGGCACACGCTAACAACAGAACAAAAAAGGTTATAACCTTAAAAAGTTTGATTTTAGCAATTAGAAACTAAGTTTTTGAGGTTAGAAAGGTGTTTTTGACCAAGTTTTTGGTCATAAAATATAAACTGAAGACTTTTAAAAATAAAAACCCAATTTTTAGGTTAGAGTCTCGCTTTTCTTCATTGTGAATACAAAAACAACCCAAATGCGACTTCAGTAAAATCCAAATGCTTGTATTAGAAGGCTTCAAACTTTTCAAAAGTGAAAACCATTCAACTCAGCTTAAAATCTCCAAGATCTAGCAAATCTCCCTCAACACGTGACGCATCGAATGAATTTTCTACCATCTCATTACGTTTCACAACACAATGAACATTTACATTCAATTCCATAAACTGACGAGCGCGGAGGCTCATGAAATTCTATTGTTACAGCCTCGAGAGAGACAAGAAGAAGAAGTAGTAGTCAAAAAAACACATTACATTAATTTCTTGCATAACGACCTTTTCAACACTCGCTGTTTAAGTGGCGAAAGTACCCGAAAACAAAAAATAAACATACAGACATCGGTTGGAACGCGCAAAAATTCACTTTTTACCCACAACAGGCTTCAAACCGTGCCACGTTCAAGCCCGCATTAAATTTATGTATGCCATTTGTCGATTTGGACCCATTTCGCAGCTCTAAATAAAAACATTTTTTTGTCTGAATTGAATAAAAAAAATTGGCAATCGAAAAGAGTAAGAAACAGGTTTCCATGTTGGCTACGCATTGGTCTACCATGCAAAAACGAGCTGAAAGGCCCGATTCATGCCGCTTATGCAATCGACCAAGAGGTTTTTTCGGGTGTATAATGTCGGTGGCACTTAAATCTGAAACATTGTGTAACAATTAACATTAATGTGTTTCAATCAATCGTCGAAGAAAGGCACCGCAGTCGCTGTCGCTTTAGCCCGTTCAGAAATTTGACACGCCATCGATGAATAATTGAGACTCATGGCTTGTCTATTGTTTATCTCTTGCAGACACTGAAATTCCAATTCAGCTACCACAGTCGCCCAGCCCACCACCGATCCAACAACAAGCTCATCAACCCCACAGATCCGTGCAGGAACATCAACAGCCGACACATCAGCATAGTAACGGCCCACCGCCCAACCATCGACCGCTGTTACATGGGTTGTTGAGTGGAACGCACCTTTCGCAAGGATCATATCATCGGGGATACAGCTCTTCGAGTACAGGTAACCATAGCGTCCAATTATCCAGCTGCCTGCTTTGAAGCTTCCGTTTCGATGCTTTTGCGTCACATTATTCGGAGATTTTTTCCGCTGATTTAATTATTTCCTGCTCCTTTTTTTGTCGCTCCTAAAATCTTTCCTTTTTGTGGTACTGTCTCCGATACAACCGCCGCACAAAAACTGGTCAACGATAAAATGACCCCTCGCAGTGACCTTGCGTTTTCTTTAATAAAATGATTAATGACCATTTTCTTGTTCTTGATACATCCGTCTTCTTTCTTGGAACGCAAGAAGCGACCAGAGACGTCGTTTGAAAAGGGGAACTTTTGCCTTTTGTCTGCAATTGAATTAATTTCGTCAGTATATCGTGTTTGTGTCGCGCTTGAAACCCTTTTCTTTGAGTGAAACCTTCTAGGATGATTTCATAGGATTTCATATTTGAAATCTTCTTTTTAATTTGTCTTTGAATATTTTTTAAATCGTACTTTTAAAGTCGTTCAAATTTATCTTTAAGATTGTCTTCAGAATTAATTCAGATTTAATTACGTTCAAACTTGTCTTTAATTACCAATGTCTTCAAAATCTCTCTAAAACCCTTCAACTCAAGTCCATCAAGATTCATCGGCTTGTTCAAGAACTTTCCGCTTCAAGCGAGCCGACTTTCCCTTCTTGGTCAAGATTCTCGTTCTTATTTATTTTATTAGCACAACAGGAACAATTCAGTCCATTCCTTTGTCCACTTTCTTGTTCCTGTTTCTTTTCAATCAACGAATGCCATGTTGCCTGTTCAATTTTCATATGTAATTGAAGGAAGTTTAGCGACAAACTGGATTATGAAGAAGGAAATCGGCTTCGCGGACGTTGATTTCTGCGCCTTTGTGTTGAAGTTATTAAAATATCACGTTTGATTTATTTCACACAAAGTAAATAATGTGCGGGAATTAATTCATAATTTTCCCAACATTTATTATTCTTGACATATCTGACGATTTGGTTAGTCGTTGTTCAATCGAAAGCTGAAAAGAGCTGCGAAGACAGCATCGCCCTGGGACGAGTGAAGTAGCGAATCCTTGGTCGGTCGCAAAAATCAATAGTTTAGCATCCAAACAAGGGTCGTTGAAGATGTTCTCAGCCTACCTAGGAGATCAAAATATTTTGATGGATTTCGTTTAAGATGAAAGGTCCATCGTTGTCTATCATCCGGAAAACAAAATCCGTTTTGTCGGTGCGTGAGAAAAAAGTCCTTCAGTGCCTGATGACCAGCAGCAGCGAAGCTATTTTCCTTCTTAACCCTTTTTGTCTCTGCCTGAGACGGTCCGAAGAAAGCGCCCAGTGTGATACCCGAAAGCAGAAAGAAACCCGAACGGTGGAAACTTTATGATGTGAAAGAAAAGGGAAATAAACATTTAATGGACATCATATTTCATTCCGCATCAATTCGTCTCTCCTTGTTCTTGGACATCGTAGAATGACCAGCAAGACCTGGACAACAATTGCAGAACTTAGATTCGATAAAAGTCCACCGATTGTCCATCCCCTAAGCTGCCAACCCTTGCCCATTGTCGAGTCTCCTTAAAAATCACGAAAGTTCTCTTCCTTTTTCACCCCTTCTCGTTGTCTCGTAGAATTAGATTCGACACGTTGATCGCTTCTTACGAGACAACGATGACCACATCTGATTAAAACGGAAGAAAATCTCGAACGTTCACAGATGGAACAGCTCATTATTTTGTATAAATTTAGAATAAACTGGATTACGAGAAAAACGGTTGCGTGATTATGACGTCCACCATTTTCCAAGCACAAACGACAATCAATTTTGTTCCACTCGGCTGCATCGTTCGATACAGAATGGCAGCATCCTCGATGACATTTATTAATTCAATTTCCAAACCCTTCGACTGCCATCAACTGCAGCCCGCATGTGAAATAACATTGCCCAAAAATGGATGCAGTGGCAAGCATTGTGCCAACTGTCAATTGTCATGAAATCCAATCATCATGCACAATTTGCACACACCGGAGAGATTATTCGCTAAGCAAACATCTTTTTCCTTCTTTTCATCTTTGTGGAGTGTTTGCAAAGTAGCTCGATGCAATGGCTTATTTGGCCAGGAATAACAAATGCATTCAAAGGATGTGTCCACCGAGTGTGAAAAAGAAACTAATCGAGTGAGATGTTCAGCTGCCCTTTTATAGACTGTTGCATCCGAACACTGGTTGATTCAATCTGCAACAATGCGGCATTTGATGGATCAGGTTCCACTCCGAGGATGTTTTCTTTAATCCTTTCTGTAAACATCAAATTGGATATTCGGATCCTTTTTGTCATTTTTGTTTGCACTTCGGACGCAAAAAGCTGCAGACAAAGGGGAATTGGACACATCAAGAGCGCTCGGGATTAAATTGTGAAAATGTGTGCGCTCATGAATTATGTTGACTTGCATAAAATCGAAATCGAAATTCAATACGCATCGGGCCATCTTGACGCAATGTGCATAAAAACTCTCAATTATCCTTTCTCAATTCACCGCTTGTCGTCCCACGAGGCCTTGTGTTTACTTTCCAAAGGGTTTGCGGTCTGGCACCGGGCCAGAATGTTGCAGAATCATCGACGGGCAGCCTTTCTTCTCGTCATTGATTATTGATTACGACGGCCATGAAAATTCAATTCAATCGAATTCATCCAAAATGATCGCCGACGCCAACTGCAATAAATATTGTGTAAGCAGACACGGAACGGACGTTTCAATACATGATAATGAAAATTATCGAAAATGTGCTAAAATACAACTTTGAATCCGAGTCGAGAAGTGTCATGTATAAAGTCGCACAAAAGAAATTTCGTTAAAGGCATCGGCCTCAAAGCTGTGCTCAATATGCAATCGCCAAAATGAGATTGATGAATTGTTGTGAAAGGATCTTCCCTTTGTTTGTGTCCTACATTCCATTCAAGGAAAGCAGAAAAGTCGGCAAATCTTTTTTCTCAGCCACCGTAACGAACTTTTCCCTCCTTTTCGGCAGAAGAATGGTTTTTGGGTCAAAAGCAGGATTACCAGAAATTATTGTAAACATATCTCAGACATTTGTTCGTCAAAAGAATCCTTTTTTCCACCCGAATCAGCAGGTTGATGCTGACTCAGAAGAATCTGTAACTTTTCTTTGTTCTTTCCTTCGATTCAACTTTTTTCGCAACCTTCTCACTTTGCAATTTAATTTTCTGCAAACATGAAATTGCAAGTCACAGAAATTGAAAGCCTTTGGCTGCAGAACATAAAAAAAATCCACATGTCATGAGGTTGCAGTTTGTGCAAATGAAAGAAATTGATATCACATGTTGATGGGAAAAAAGATTAGAAGAAAGGGATCGGAATCATAAAATTTCCCAAAATCAATCAATAGAAAAATCCTGGCGACCCAAAAAGCGAAAAGAATTCATCTGCCCCCGCAAAAAACACTCGTTGAATCCCATCCGGTGAGAATTAAAATCCTTTCTACGAAGCAAATGCATCTTCGTCATAATTTTTTGATATAAAGCACCTGTATTATTTTAGGGTACGAAACGAAAGACTTTGAGTTGATCCTTTCCTTGATAATTCCATCGAAATTATTTAGAGCAAATGATGGAAAGAAAGAAATCAATTTGGATATTAAAAATGAAGTTTTATCGAATAGAGAAGATTGGGGATTGTACAAGGGAAGTTTAACGAGGAATTCTTATGAAACTTTAAGGTTATGTTCAATTAAATCGACAATAATTCCATTTAAACATGATCAAAACCTTAAAATGTTCTTCGAATTCCAATGAAACTGACAGCATTGCTTAGCTGCCCTCAATAAAAACTGCAAAGCAGTTCACTCCTGCTGTTCCTAAGAAAGATATCACTCGTACACAGTTTCTCCGACACAATAGCAAACTAGAACGAACGAAAAAATGTAATTTCAGTAGCTTCAATAAAAACTACTTAATGATTCCCGTTCTCTCAGTTATAAAGCCATAAAATTGAAGTTATTGCAATTTCTATGCGAAGGAAAATCCCTTGCTGGGAATGCACTTTTATTGTGTGTGATCCGAAAGCAGGTAAACGAATCGACCGACGAACCCTTTCTTTGCGTTTGAACGATTTTTAAATTGGAAAAGGTGCATTCTCGGTTCCTTCTTTCACTCTCTTATCCGAAGTTTGGTAAACAATGACGAAAAAGGAACAAAAATCCGTCTCAACGACCATCGGAATATCCTTTCTCTCGACAAGCTGCCCATTGAGACTCAAAAATCCCACCAAAATATTTTGACTGCTTCTCAATTGATTTCTCAAGTTGACTCGAGCTTGATTTTTGCTTTTTTCTTGTCGTTACCAGGTTCATTACCACCATCGCCCGCTGACAGTGGCGTTTCAGACGTAGATAGTTCAAGTAGCGGCAACGGTCAACCGATCTGCAGTGATGAGATAAAGGCTCGTTTAGGACTATCCGGCACCACAGCGACACCAAACAATTCTGGACAACAGCAAACACAACTGCCACCACCCCCACCAGGAACGTTCTTACATCCCAACTTCTATCATCAGTCGGCTCCGTTGAGAAACTTATGGAGCAACAGAAACGTCTCATGTGAGTATTGAATCCTGTATCTTCGATGAAAACAAATTTTGAAGTGGCGTCAATCTGTCTCTATCGAGTTATGTACAGAGCTATATTCCAAAAGTTATGCATAAAGTGTGTTTAAAAATAGTTTTTTCAAGAATCTAATCGCTAACTTGGCGAAAAATTGCTTTGATTGCTTGGGCAAACACGTGATAAGAAGCCGCCACATACCCAAGTGTCTACTTCCCTACGATTTTAATTCCGCGAGCGGTGCCGACAAGAATGCAAATATCTGGAAAGTCAGATAAGCGCAATTGGAGCTGAAACTTGATAATTGTATGACGATGAGCGCCGTGTGTTCGTAAAATTTTAGCACCGTCTGGGCAACTGCATCACTACACAGCCAAAATATCACAAATGTCCCGTGATTTATTCGCGATCGTAAACCAGCTGGCCTTAAACTTTTCACAATTTTCTTTCATTTGTGACAATTTTTTTCATGTATTCACTAAAACTGAGCCAAGCCACCCGCATCATGAAAGTGAAATTTAGATCAACGCATTATAAAAATGTGAAAATTTTCAACCAAACTGTTAAAAATATATGCACGGTGGCTAAAAACAGATTAAAAATACATTGCACCCGCTATGAAAAAACAACGAAAAATATTCGCCAGCAGGAAAAGTTGAAAATTTAAATCGAAGAGAATTATTTTTGGCACCGCATATCAAAAAAGTGCCATCGGCACCAACAGTTGTGAAATGAAAAATTATCAGCAGCTTTGTCATCGTGCGGTGGAAAATACGGCGGAACATTTCCCGTGGCTCGAGAGTTGTAAAAGGAAATCATTTTACGCACGGATTGAAAATTCATGTTTGTCATGTGACGATCCGACGAAGCTGTTTTCCTTTTAACTCTCTCGCCTTGATCCTTCTTAGACGTCTGACAATTGCTAAATCGACGCAGATTTGTGTATGGCGGTGGCCTATTAGGTCTCATTTATTTCCTAGAAACAACGACGTGATTAATTGATCTAAAGTTATACAATTCATGTTCAGAACGCCTTCTTGCTAAATTCTGTGCTGTGGCGGAAAAACATTGCCAACCTTGAAGAGTGTTTATGAGAGCAGGAAAATGTGGGCAGGAAAGGTCTTTAATGAATGATTAATTTCCACCACATGATTGATTTTTTTCTTCTAAATTTCTTCTTCCGTTCGAGAAATCGATAAATTTTCATGTCAAACCAGTAGGAATGTAGGCCAGAAGTTTCTAATATGCGATCACACATCGAACGTTCCGTCACAAAATCAATTTTTCTTTCCAGTTTCCGCTTCCAAGAGCTTCGCTTGGAGACAGCAAAATTGGGTTTATGAAACGTATTTGACTGCAAAAACCTTTCGTGAAACGTCAATCAGAATCTTGACAATCTTGATGTGGCATAAATTTTCTGGGAAAGATGTCAGTGGGAATTTACGGGCTTGAATGCTTGTGGGTTTAAAAATATTGCAGCTAATTAATGATTTCGCTGTTTGTACAACCATAATCTAAAAATAATTCATTTGTTACGCTGGAACCCATGAAAAATAAATGTTTTGTCGCGTATCTAGCCGCCCTGGCAGCAGCTACTAAGTACTTCAGCATAAATCACAGCCAAATATACATTTTAATCATTCGAATGTATTGTGCAATCATCTTCAAACGAACATCTTGCACAACACGACGTTTTCCGCTCAGCGGTGAGCTGTCGATACCGATGCTAAAATCTCCGCTGCTAATATTTTCTCATTTTGCTTTTTTCGCGTAGATTATTTTTAGCGGAACAAACATTCTTTTTCGAATGTTTTTTTCATGGCACGGAAAATGTGCAAAAACTCGGTGGTGAATAATACGGATGATTGAAGGGAAGAGAGAGTCGGATGGGGCGGAATTTTCAAGGTTAACGAAAATCTCTACGAGAGTAAGCGATACGGCAAAGGCAAGTTGGATCCTAATTGCTTCAACTCTTCTTTCCCCCAAACCGCTTCTTTTAGCGCGCGCGAACGCAGAATGAATGAAAGAAACAAATTTTCGAGGCCAAATTAACGGAAGTTGGAAAATTTATTTTTGTTTCTCGTGTTTTCTTCTTATGCGTGTCGCTGTTACTTCACGACACTGAGAATATCGAGCGGAAAATTTCATAAATTTTCACACACTGCAAAGATTTTTCGCCAGTTTTGTCGTGTGGCGCGCCTCAACCAACGAGACAGGAAGGTTAAAATGTCATCGATACTCCTTTGGCTTCCACCCGCCCACGCAAATGATTGAACTCAGAGCGATTCCGTCAGCGATTTTCATCTTTTCATGAGCTTCCTGCAATAAATTTAAAAGAAAACGTCAAAGATAAACTTTACTTTCCGTCCCAAAGACTCGGCGCCCACACAAGCGTGCCGAGCAATCTTTTTTCCGGTACCGAAAGGAATTTTCCGAGCCGAGTGAGTGCGGCGCAAGAAAAATCCGACATACACATTTGTTTTGAGTTGTTTCATTATCAAGGAAATAATTTTAATTTTCGGCAAACAGAGTGAATGACTGGCTTGATGAAAAAATAATGAGTTACAGCACGTTTTCTGGCCACATAGGAGAGGCGAGCTTGAGCAGTTTTTTTTTGTTGTGTGTCTGTGTGAAAAAATCAAGAAGAACCTTTCTCCGTTAATTAGAATTTTTGCGAAATTGCTAGCTTCAAAAATCCCTTCCGACGCTCGCCGCTTTCAGCGAGAACTCATAAATCTCGCAAAATGTTTTCAAGTCTCACTCCGGACTGTCTTGATGGAAAGAAAAAAGTATCATAACACAAGCCAGCCGTCATTCCACGGAAAAATGTGTGAAGCTAAAATTATTTAGCGATTTGGGAGTGTCGAGTAGTGACGTGGTCGTTAGGAAACGATTTGTTTAATTGAAAACATCCGCAAACGCGTCTTGACAATCTGGAGAATTTTTTCTGCAAACAGACTCAACTTCAACGCTGGCATTTGTTGATAACGGCTTTAAAATTAGATAAAAATTGCGTATCTCAAAAAACCAGCATCGAGTGTTGCAGCAGGTCAGTTTTCTTTGATGTCGCTCTAAAAATAAAAAAAATTCAATGTCAATGTCTCCGTTTATCAGACGGGAAGCAACGCGTTGGTGCGTAAATTCGCCAAATTGCCGAACTTCTCCGCCTGTCAGTGTGAACTCATTTTATTCGTGTTGTTTGTGTGTCTCGATTCGCGCTCACAAATGTTTGCGAAGATGTAAGCGAGAACAAATTGGATCAATCAATTGTTGTTACAGGTGCTGCGCTGAAGCGATATCGATGTCGGATTGCATTGCAATTGAAAACTGAGCTCGTTTGTTCTCGATTGGCAGCAAATATTTGCTGATGACGGTAGCAACTCGCACAACATATTCGCATCTCATTTACATTTCCTCGAATAAAGCTTCATCATCAAACAATAAAGTTGATTAAATTTGCAACTTGCTCATGTCTCGCTTGCTCGAACACATTTTCGCACAAAAAAAGAAAAGCTTATCGAGGAGAGTGCAAAGCGCGTTCGAAAAGCAACATTTCCTAATCGACTTCAAGTCAAACATTTTGCTTTCCCTTCGATTCCAAGTTGTAACGAAAAATTTGGTTAAACAATGGCTCGAAAAAATTTAATTCCATCGCTTCTTCTTGATTCGATGTTTTGGCAAAACTCGTGGGTCTGTGAAGAATTGAGGAAATATTTAGCGAACAAAAATGCGCGCACACTCGCACAGGAAAGAATTCTCGTTATTGGAATTAATGAAACTTTGAATGAGAATGTTTTTCGGTTGTTCATCGCAAAAAATCGCGACCCAGACAAACTGAATTCCGAACTGAACGCTGGTTTTTGTTAATAATAGGAACTAAAATAAAAACGCAAATTGCAATAAACGAGAAGAATTTTGGGAAAACGAACAGCGATCGTCGACGGGTCAAAGTCAAAATCGATTGGGGATTAGCCGGGACGTTCAAAAAGCTTTGAATAGTAATTTTGGTCATTGTTAAGTTGCTGCGCATCGGTTCGATTCCTTCACTTTGTAAATTTCATAGAAAGAATTTTTTTTTTGAAAAAAAAATGAAATTTCATCAAGAATAAATTACATTGCATTCATGATCTAAGCGATCTCTACAATTTACGTTTTTAAGTGTAGCATGACTGGTTATTAGCGACAAAATTATTTGGAGCTTAATGAGGCTCAGAAATACATGAGTGGGAGAGGAAAAATGAAAAAACTTTTCACGATAGGTTGTTTAAGAACTTAAAACTAAAACATAAAACAAAAAGAAAACTATTTGCAATTTTTTCAAATTTAAAAAAAACTTGAAAATTGCTTTACAACGGTTTAAAATACACTTGGCAAAAGTTTCGAGTTGAAACAATTGAAAAATGCTTGAGGAGGCACTTTGTAGAGTGGTTGGTTCTGTTCGAATACTATCAACGCTTTTATGTTCGATTCCCACCTTACACGATTCTTCCTTACAAAATCCAAACCACCGAGCTTCTCCAAAAAGGCTTTAAATCAAATCATGGACGTCGTCATCATTCACGGATTTAATGTCGGATTGCCTGATTCCCGAAAAGCGATTTGCACGGAAATTTGCAACAAATCTTTTTCGAGGCGACCTGCGAAGCAACGAAGAAAACAGCTTTATCGCCCGGTCAGTCACGATTTATAATCGTTTAATTGTAACAAATTGGCGATTAAAGTCTGCCGGTCTGGTGTGTATAGAATGATTTAACGCAGCCTTTTTCCGATGGCAACTCCAGACCGTGTTGATTATCGTCTGGTGTTTTCCTGTATCCAACACACAAAAAATATCGCTTAATAATGATGGCCGAACCGAACCGTAGGGAGACGAGAGAGAAAAAAAAGTCGAAAATCATAAATTTCTGAATAACTCTCGAGATTTTTGCTTTCGCTTAGAATTCCTTCGCGATATTCATCAGCCGGCAGACACTAAATTGAATGATAATGCGAAAAAAGTTAGACACTTTGACACCCACGCAGGTTCTCCCGAGTCGGGTTCGTCATGTGCAGTCGCTTTTTTGCGCGAACTCGATGCTGAACACGACGAAGAACTTAATTAAGTCTCGATCCGGTCCGTCAAACCATTAGACAGGGAAATAAAATTAACGTGGGTTCATTGATCCAAAAGCCGAAAACAGCGCGGAGACAAAGAGCGTTCGAGTGAGTGAGAGAAGGTGAACTGCCAAAGGCACTTCTCATTGAGCTTCGCGACTTTTTGTGGACGGCTATAAAATAAAGTACACACAAACTATTTAACCAAGCATACATTAAATCGGCGGAAGTCGCGTTTTTTGTACACGACTAGCGCAAAAAGCGAAATAAAATTGCACAACAAATGTCTTCTCGGTCTGGGCAGGCAGAACTTCACACTTCTTTGTATCAACAGCATAATTTTACGGTTTCGAAATTCATTTGCATAGTCAATTTATACATGGAAAAAGTTTAACGATCGACCTGCTATCAAAAGATCGCGTATCTAGAAATCTAACTCGCTGGATTAATGAGATTCGCAGGCGGGGAATGATGCTGGAGTGACGTCACTAAGATATTTTCTAAGCTAATGCAGTTTTGAAGTGATAAACTAGCTCTCTAAGCAGTTTATCCCAACTTCAAGTCTTTTCTCAATGACCAAACTCATGAAATGACCCCGAAAATCGAATCAGTAATGGTAAATGAATTAAGTTCTTTATTGTGTGCAGCGATTCGGGACCGACTGTGCATTTAAACCGTTTTGCCGTCTTTTCATTCCTTTTCCTTATGTCGAAGAGATTTTTTTTTATAAATTTATTCGCCGCTTTTCGTTGTTGCTCCGGGTTGACCTTCAAATATGCGCAAAATACGATGATATGTCGATGACCAGGCAAACACTTTAAAACGTAATTGAGCTCGCGCGAAGCTACAATGTTGATATGCTTAGAAATGTTTACTCGACTCGACGTGGCGCGAGTGCTGCTTACGCAAGCATTGATGAAGACCCGTTCGGGGAAATTGAAAAGCGATAACGAGGAAAGACAACACGAAAATCATTCACCACTTGTTGGTGAAAAAAAGTGCGAAACTTGTTATAATTCCATGTCGAACGAAGCACCAAAAAGATCTGACAGCAAAAAGTTATTAATTCGTTCACAGCAAACACGCGCGAGAATTCCTACATATCAGCAAACATCATGTGTCGCCGATCTTCTTCTTCTAAGCACTTTGTCATCATCGTGATTTAATAATTTCGTTTCGTTCTCTCTGCCTCCGTTCGCATAATTACTTTTCAAGGGAACCGAGTGATAAGAAAGTTGAATGGGCTGTTCCCAGGGTTCGTACAGACCAAAAGAGTGGGATTTTGCTTAGATCACACGAGACTCCAGTGATGTATGCTTGTGTTGGTGGCTTCTAATAGGAATTCTAGTAATTTATCCGATGTGTGATTTTTCCAACGAGAATTTTTAAATCATTTCTTATAAGTTCTGATCGTCTTCAAGGAATTCTGACAAGTTTTCACTATTTTTACGGTGATGTGCTTGCGCAGTCCCTAATCTTACACACGCAACGTTTTAAAATCTTCTACAAAAGGTTTAAAATCATCTCCAACAGCAGTGATTGGTCGAAGCTTGAAATTAATGTTGTCCTTGCGTGTTCCTAAGTTGGAACATCTTTTCAACCCTTTTTCCAACCTTATCCTTGTAATGTTGAGATTAAACTGCTTTGGCTGAATTACAGAATCAAAAATAAATTTGGCGATGAATTCGTGAAGCCCTGAGTTTGTCACAGGCAGACAGAAATGATGACAAACGCGACTGCACAAATGGGAAACGCAAAAAAGCAATAAAAACTGCAAAGAAACAACCACAACAGACACCGCACATCGTGCATGTGATTAGAGAACTTGAATCGATTTTATTATTAACTATTTCTGCTTTATAACTTCATTCTCGCTATGTTTGCGAATGCAAACAGTCAAAAGCGAAGAAGAAATTCACCAGAAAAGCGATAAAAAATTATTGTTGTTGAGAACGGCCAAGTCGAAACCAAAGAAGAAATATTGAAAAATACACTTCACTTCCCTTTCGAAAGGCCAGCCTCGAAGGCGAAGGAGAAAAAACCTGAAAAATGTTCTTGCCTCGCACTGCTTAACGATAACATCAGCGGTTTCTGCAGCGTCTGAAAGCAAAAAGTGCGGAAAATGGAACGAAATAGAATTCAAAAGCAGAACAGGCAAATAAGCAAGCCGAGAATCCGCGGAGTTGAAAGGATGAAGGCCAACGAGAGACTGATGAAAACCAACTACATATGTTTTCCTTAATGTGTTTATAATTAAATGCATCATAGACCGATCCAGAGACTGAGTGAATACAGGCGAAGAAGCTTGCACTGCAGTTTGCGAATGCATGAAACTGAAGAAGTCGAAAAGCGAAGAAAAGAAAACGTCGGCGCAACAAATCAATTATTTTATTAACAGTACATAAGGCAATAAAAACAACATTGTGACCCTGAATTCGTGCAAAGCACTCTCTCGTGCGGTACAAGGCGACATGAACGACTACAGGCACGAAAATAAACAAAAAACCCGAGCGCACAAAAACAGCAAACCCCGTCAACATTGAATCGATAATAAATTCAATGCGAGAAACGATTTTTTCACTTCGCTGTGCTTGTTGATCATCTACATAAATGCTAAATTTAAATGTTATCAGTCCAAGCTCGCGGCGAACAAAAAGAAGCGTAGTTGAGAGAAGTTTCTGCGGCTGATGACAGATGCACACGTGATTCACAACTGGAATGAGTCCCAAGCCGTGATTCAACGACTTTTCCATAGAACCCAATCGAGCGGTCAAGAAATGCAAATGACAAAAGCCTTTGTCGACTTTAATTGCCACTTCGTGATTGCGCTGGGCGCATCGCCGTTGCCAATGAGACAATTTCTCAGTTGAAGGCATAAATCGCTGAACTTAATGCAATTGTGACACTTAAAATGCTGAGAGTTTTGTGACAGTTTTCAAAGTTGATCATTAATTGATTTGGGAAGATCTAATATCGATCAATCAATCAATCACAAATATTCAATTCCAAAGACTCAAAATAAGCTTCTTTAAATATATAATAAGCTTTCTGGCACCTTCTCCCCTGGGACATGTCTTACAAACGCAAATTTTCAAACAGATTTAATCAGCGTGCCAATTAGTCGCCCTGAATCGAACACAATCAATAGAGAAGCATTTTCAACCCCATTTGACAGCCAAAAATCCGCAATATTTTCTATCTTAGATCATCTGGCTGGCTTTAATTGAATGAGAATAGATTGAACATAGAAATATAGCTTGAAGCTTACAAATGAACACGATCCTTGACCTAAACTTGCAACTTTTTATTCTACATGAACACTTCTCTTCTGTACAGCACAATTGAACAAGTTCTTTTCGGTGTAGATGAAATAGAGTCATAGCGAATGTGTTTATAATGTAATTAATTGCGAAAAAATGGGATCAAGTGCAGATACATGTAGAATGTGGGCTTCACAGAAGGAGAGTTGAGTCGAGGGGAAGTTGAACAGCGTTTTTTGTTTTTATTGTAGTCGTAAACTAGTTGCACGTCTCGCATAAAGCGATGCGCCAAGCTCGATTACCTTGAATTGCATTCTTGTCTCTCTCACGCGCTCGCTGCTGCACATTTTCATCTGCACAGTCGGTGATTTCGCTGTGAAAAATTATATCATTGAAAATAATTCCGGATATGGCGAAGAATTGCGAGGCCCGCAACGAAGAATGGAAGCTGATCACTTGATTTGCGTCAGTGTTTACATTTAAGACGCAGGTTATTTATGAGCTTCACGCGAGATCTCAAGTCAAATTTCCTGTCGATAATGATTCTCGAGAAGCGAGTAGCGTCGAGTGTGCACTCGCGAGATGTGTTACGCCAAAACATTAACGAGAAGTTCGCTCGAACGTAAATAGCCGAGCAGACTCTTCGAACGCAGCCCAAATTTGTGACTTACAAGAGACGATGACGACGGAGAGCGAAAAGACCTTGATACGAGACATCGAACTTCGCGCACACATATCTTCTTTTGCTCGGCACATCGTGCTCGTTCATATGTTGACTCTGTCATGTTTTCGTTATTTTCGGGCATTTTTTTCGTATTTCTTCTTTTCCATCGCGACTTAGTGTAAACATATTCACGTAAAACGATTTGTTTTGCGCCGGAAAAAGTAAGAAAGCAAGATTTCGTCACCCGTGAAGGCAGAAGCTGAACGATGACCAATCGAAATCGGTTTAAAATGTTATCAAGGCTACGCGCCATGAAATACACTTGTTGCTTCATCGCGTTCGGCTCTTATCATCCGCGACTTTTGTGTGTGCCGTTCTGCGCATAAAAAGTGAACTGAAAACTGCATGTCGAAAGCCACTCGGCAGAGACTTGAAATACGCTTCTGATAAGATTATGCGAGTTTTACTTCCATTTGCGGGTGCTTATCGGTTGTGAAGACACAAAATGCGACGCTGAAGGTCAACAAGTAATCTTCTGATGCAACCGATGATGTGAGACAGCAAACAAGCGACAACGAGTTCGATTTGATTTTCGATTCATTCATGTATCGGGCGACAGAAAATTTGCTACCGGCACGTGAGGCTAACGAACCCTTCATTGATAAGGATGTTGTGGCGCATTCAATTGGTTTTGTTGACTTCCACCTTCTTGAAACACGTTCTTGCGTAACAATTGGAATGTACACACCGTTAACTCGATAACGAGACGTTGTTTGTTCCACTTGATAAGAAAATTTGTTTGATGTGGGTGGGGAAATGATTTGAAAGTGGGACACGAGCCTAGAAATCTATTTTTCTTACTAATTGTTGTAATCATTTCCTTTTCAGTACCCGACAACTACTACCTGCACAGTCTCAGCAACAACACAGCCAACGGTTATTCATCGAACCACTTCACGTCACCGTCTCCACCGCGCACGATAAACTTGGCGGCGGCCAGCTCTAATTCGTCCACTGCCAATGGTCTCACGCACCATCCAGCCCTCCACTCCCACTCACAGTCCTTTCATCCACACCACACGCACCACCAGCAGAGCGTAATACAAGCCGCCACGTCGAGTTGTCAGGATGATTTGTCGTACATGCTCGAGTACGGGTTCCAGTCGCAAGGTGCGCGTGCCGGTGTGAATGGAATGGGTCAACACCATGGTCTCAACAAATTGAAGAAGCCAAAAAAGCCGAAACTCGAGATGGGCGTCAAGCGGAAGAGCCGCGAAGGCTCCACCACCTACTTGTGGGAGTTCTTGCTGAAGCTTCTCCAGGATCGTGAATACTGCCCACGATTCATCAAGTGGACATGTCGTGATAAGGGAATCTTCAAGCTCGTCGACTCCAAAGCCGTGTCCAAGTTGTGGGGCATGCACAAAAACAAGCCGGACATGAACTACGAGACAATGGGCCGCGCTCTGCGTTACTACTATCAGCGCGGCATCCTCGCCAAGGTCGACGGCCAGCGGTTGGTGTATCAGTTCGTCGATGTTCCAAAAGACATAATCGAGATTGATTGCAATTCAACATGAATGTGTTAAAAACTCCGAATTGGGTGATAAAAGTTTTACGCATGCTACAAAAATAATAAATAGAACGAAGAGAGAAGTTTAAAACCGTTGATTTACCATAGATAAAATAAAAATAGAAGAAATTTTTTTCATTTGCCGGAGAATGAAAAGGTTTATAAGAAATTTTCGTTAAATTATGCAAGAAATATACAAACAAGAAGAAAATGTTTTAAGCTTTTCATTTTTTCTTCGTCACGATTTTATTTCCCTTAAGTTATTCTTCTTTTCTTTCTCTTTTATCGCGTACTAAAAACATCTCTTTACCTTAACTTATACTTTAGTTTATAAATAAAAAATCTTTTCTAGAAAAAAATGTCGTGAAAACCACAAAAATGCTTCTGTTGTAAGGTGAAAAGTTATTTTGGGATGTCGGAAAAGATCTTCATGACTTGGAGCTTGATGAAATGTCATGGAAACATCAAGACAAATTCACTGCATTTTATCTCGTTTCAACTCAGATCACTTTCCACATCGTCCAAAATCAACTTTTAATTGTAATTTTGTTATTTTTTCTGTAAATTTATGTGAATATAAGTTAAGAATTGAATTGATATTAACAGGGAGACGAAATGAGTTGAAATTTCAGACCGCAATCAATGTTGCGATGGAAATCTCACACACAGCAAAACACTCCAAAATTATTGTTTCAGAACTTTTTATTTGTTTCTAATTAATTTTTATTTCTAAAGATCGTTTCAACTTAGTTTAAATTGTAAATTTATCCCTGATTTCTTACCCTTTCTCAATTTTTGCTTTAAGTTGTAATTTTTCTTTCGATTATGCAGAATACAATAATAAAATTTTTAACAACAAAAGTACAAAAGTGCGTAACATTTTATTTTGATATGATTTTATTGTATTTTATTTTATTTTATTTTATTTTATTTTAGTTTATTTTCATGTCGTGGTTGAAGAATATCAGCTTCACTGCCGTAAACAAATAAATTAACGATGCCTAAAGATTGTTGTTTTGGCAAAGAAATTTTCTCTAATTTATCAACAAAACAGCCTCAAACGACCGTAAATTAAACTTCACGATAAAATGTAAATTAATTGAAGAATTTTGATCAAAAATATTCGTCAAATAGTATTGCTATGAGACTGATTCGAAGAAAATGACATGAAAATTGGAATATGAATTGTAAGCGGTTGATAATGGTTTTAAAGATGCGAGACTTGTTCTCAAATCAGTGAACAACAGTTTTTTAGAAAACAAGTCAAATGAAATGGAAATTCTTTGTTTACTTTGCGATGCTGACGACTTTTTCTAAGAAACTTGTTGATCACTCGTTTGTTTACACGGCGCGGAATAATTTTTGAATTCCGGTGAATCTTTCGAAAGATTTCCGTGAAATTTCTCAGAATTTAAGAAAAGCCCAAGGCAAATAAATATTTCATGAAAGACATCATCAATAACGAATCAAAAAGCAGTTTAAAAAACGTTGTGAAATGTTTTGTGCGTCAAATGCAGTGTCGAATTGTAGGCTTAAAGTCAAGTGATTAGTATTCAACTTCGATAAAATGAACCAAAATTAGAAAATGTTGAAAAATCTTGATAAACTATTGTAATTTGAACTTATTTTGCGAGCTTAAGTGATAAAAGAGAAAGAAAAGCTCTTGAGAACTCAAGTTTAAGTCAATTCAAATAAGTTTTCTTCTCAACGAAATGTTTTTTCCCAAGAAACTAATTTTATTATGGAAGCAGATTGAAGTGCTTGTGAATGATAGAATCGTTAAGAAATGGTCGACGTAGATTTATTAGGAAAAATTCTGGGTGCTAAATAATTCATGGAGAAAGTTTGTGCAAAGATGAAACTTGATTTGAATTAAATCTGTTGACAGATCATTGTTAGTTGATTTCAGAACCATTTCAACCTGTAGACTGTTGAAAGGAGCAGAAATGATGCGATTTTCTTCATTCTTATTCTGTTCAAATATATTGAGTTCTCAGTGCTTAATGTGGACAGCTTCAAGCATAATTGAACTCTAAAGTACACTCAATTGGTTATTTGCGAACGTTCAAACAAGAATTTTTGGTTTTTTTTCGAATATATATAAATATTCGATAATGAACAAAATTATTTCAAGAAGCCATCAACAGCAAGAAGAACTGTCGACGAACGCACAACCGGTAACCATAGCGATACTGAAATTCAGACACGATGTAAATTATGATTCAAATTCCTAAAACCTCAGCAAAGAAAATGGTCCAAAGTATCATGCAATTGAAATGATATCACTTAGCTTTTCCATAAAAAATTGCGCTAGTCGCGTGACATGCAATGTGCATGAACTAAGAAACTTTAATGAACTTTTCTAAGCGAAATAATCTCAACTCAGCTGTAAAAAGAGAAAATGTTTTTTTAGAATCGTCACAAAGTAAAGATATTTTGGCTAATTAATTAAGCAATCACACAAAAATCATTTTAAAGATGATGAAACACTCAGCTGAAACATAAAATCACACAAAATAATAAACACTTATGCATCTTCACAAGAAAACATAGTAGAAAGCCAGTTTATTTATGTATAAATGGTAAAGAAAATGAAAACAAAACTTAAAGTTACAAAGCTCATTCAGGAAAATACAAAACAAAATGAAAATTAAATTGTTATGAAAAGTTTACAAACATCGCAAGGGACAACAAAAGTTTGCAGAAAGAAATTTTCATTTTAAAAGGTTCATTGGATACAATTATTTGTTGGTAATTATGGCAAAGTTTGATAACCGAATGATTTCAAAGCTTTAGATTTCCAAGAAGTAGAACAAATGTTTTGAAAATAGCTGCTTTAGGTTATTTCCGGAAGAAACAATTCAGAGTTTTGTGAAATTTGTTATATCAGGTTGTATAACTTGAAAAGAAGAAATTTTCAGTTTTTAAGCAAAAGTATATCTTATTCAATTTCAAGTAAAGACTTTAATTGCCTGTTACACTTCTTCAAATTGTTTGCTTTTCTTTTAACAAAATAATTATAATTTCTCAATTAACAAAGAAGGATTGTTCAGCATCGAAGAACATTTAGAAATCTTATCTAATTCTTGGAAGTGTTACATGAATTAATATCAAACTACGCAACAAGAAAACTTTCTATTTGAATCAATTTATTTCAATGAAAACTTGGAAACGTGTGCAAAGCTGTATCACGTCATTTTAACGCCATAATATCAATTCAGGCAGTAGTTGCTATGGCTGCTAGTCATATAAATGGAATTATGACGTTAAAATGAAATCCTGCGGCAAACTCTGTAATCAAAACCACAAGTTACAGTATCCAAAATAACATCGAAACACTACAAAAATTGAAAAGCATTATTAAGGCTGAAGCTTATCGAACATTAAAGCTAAAAGCTTTTTTTCCATTCTTGCAGTTGAAACTTATTTTGCGTCCATTTAAATGAAGCGTGTGTCCAAACACCACACGAAGACAAAGAAATTGTAAACTTAAAGGAATCTAAATCAATTTTTCCCCTCACGTAGATAAATTTTCGTCCCAAACCTCAAATAAATTCTATCACATGTAATGTAGAAGAGATTTTGAGTAATTATGATTAGCATGAAATTTTCTGCACACCTTTGGAGTCGTTGGTTTTATCTTCGAACGGAGATCACTCACAAAATAGCTGAATTTTTAGGGAAATTTTTAAAGAGAAGAACGTCTATTTGAGAATTCTATTTAAAAGCTTTGATATTGCATCATCTCTTAAGTGTGACACATTACAAATCTCACTCATATACAATATAAAATGACCTCATGAACGACATGCAGTGACTTGTCTCTGGAATTATAAACTTAATCAGAAAGTTTTCGGACTTTTCTTGTAAATAAAACTGAAAATTTCCCTCTCGCTGAAAAATTTATTCAATGGAACGCCACTAAGACTTAAAAATTAATGTGTCGACTGGATCATTCATGCGTTTAGCTAGAATTCTAAGCTCAACACTAATTGGAACACTAAATTAAATGTTAAATGCGATTAAAAGCTGTCAAAGCCTTTTTTTCACTTCTCACTACATCGGAATTCATAAAATCTGAGAATAAAACACAGACTAACCAGTAAGTTTGACAAATAATTAGCTTCGATGAGCCATCTAAGCGAGGATTCGTGAATTTAGGAGAAAAATTCAAGTGTGAAAATCGTGAAATTCGGAAAGACTAAAATTAATGTTAAGGATAATCTTTGAAGTAACTAATTCAAGCATATTTGGACGTTTAGAAATTTTTTACTGCGATTTCTTTAGAAAGAAAAAAATGATAATGAATTGGCGTGATATTTACTGACTGGCAATTAGGAACATATAATATATCTGAGAACGTGCTGGATCCTATATTGGGGCTGGTTTTCTTTGGGACTTCTTGGAATTCCACAAAGAACCTCTTCAAACAAGCTGAACGAAGCTTTTTTTGAAGCTAAACTCAACTTCAAAGAAGCTTTTTGCAGCTCTGAAACAACATCAAACCCGAAGACAGGTCCAAGATTCACAGCTAGGAAGCGAAATCAATTTGAAAACTTCACATAAAACATTTTTTCTACAATGGAAAATTCTATGATTAAAATAATCTAAAGTAACGATGCAGACACTTCTGACATTTAATCCCATTTTTTATAAAAGAAGCAAAATCTCAATTCATGAACTTAATCCAAAATTATTCGGTGTGGAGACAGAAAATAACCAAATCTAAAGTTTCTTATTGTAACTGATTCTTTAAAACCAAGTCTGATGATTTCAAAGATTCTAACCAACCAATTGGTTTTTCGGTTCTAGTAAATTCTTTTTCATTCGAAATTGTGTTGTAAATAATTTGAGATTTTCCAGGAAACTTCTTCATTTGTTATCTCGAAAAGTAAAAAGAAAAACAATTCTGTGTATTCAATTTTAATAAAATCAATAAAAATTTAAACATAAATTAATTTTGTTGATTCATTATCACTAAATTTTACACCTAAATCGATCACAAGGTTTGGTAATATTGCTTGATTGCAGCTTCAAGCTTAATTTTACTGTATTGATCATGAAACGACAGCTTTTCACAAAACTTCCACTCTAACCTTGTTGGGAACTCGGACCATGTTGTGACGGCATAACGGACATGTGATTTCAATGCGCCTGTAGTGACTCTGAAGGATCCATTTGACGATGCATCGAAAGCAGAATTGATGTCCACAAACGGTCTTTGACTGGATCTGATACGGTCCCAGGCAGATAGCGCATTCCGAATCCATTGTTTTTTGTGTCTTGTCTGTCTGATTGGTAGAGAACATATTTCTGTAGATCCTTCTTGATGGTGTTCACTGGTCCCTAGCTAAACGATGTTTTATAAAATTGAACTGGGAATTATTCGTTTTAAGGGATTCCAGGTAGAATGGATCCAACCTAAGACCTAGGAAAAACCTTATTAAGTGGTCGAACATCTAGGTAAGAATTAAGAAAAAGGTCTTTTAATGGACTTCAGTGTACAGTTAAAGGATTCGATAAACACCGTGCATGACTTGTAAGGCGGAAACTTCTGCTGAAACAACAATGTTCAATCGATTTTATTGGAAAGACTTTCTCAGAAGTTTAACGGTTTCCTGGAATTTGAATTCCGTCACTTGCGCTGAAGAGTTTGTGTCTATGCTTAACTTCGGCTGCTAGTCGACTACTTGCAAACCGGGCGACTAGAAGCTCAAGTCAAGAAATCCACATCACAAACCCGCAGAACAGCCAAATAAAATCAATTTTCGTGTCGTTTCAAGTCCTAAAAGTCTCAAAAATGGAGTCAATGGTGCGCTACGTGTCCCCCGTCAACCCGGCTGTAAGTTTATCATCGATTTCAAGTTTAATTTTAATTAAAATTTAATTAAAACTCGAATCCTGACCGGCGAATACTTTCTGTGCAATTTTAGATCTATCCACATCTTGCCGCGGTACTGCTGTTAATCGGAACATCGCTGGCGGCGTGGTTCTTCGTGTTCGAGGTGTCACGGAACAAGATGCATAAGGAGTCGATCATCTTCAAGGAGTTGACCATCAGCTTCCTGTCGTCGATTTTCCTCGGATTTGGAATTCTTTTCGGCTTCTTAACTTCCGGAATCTACGTTTAAGTAGACGCTAAGCGTATAAGTTCCATCAAAATCTCTTGAAAAGTTAAAATAAAGAATTCCAAACATTTTTCTTATCACTACAAATGGTTCGCTTTATTTCTCGATGGCTAACAAAAGTTTAATTGCGCTGACTCAGCTTGAATGGTTTGCTGATTTCCTTCGAGTCGGTTCTGTTGAACTGGAACAAGAGTTTCTCGGTGATCCTGTTGACGGCCGCCTCAGTCATCACGAGCGTCTCGTGTTTCAGCATCGAGTACACGTTCAGACCGTAAACCGGCATGACATTGACATAGGGAATCGCGTCGGTGGCCAGCGCGATGTTCTGCGGGATGAAGTCGCTACTGCAAAGTGAACAAAAAGTTAGTTTCACGCTTGAGCAAGCAAACAACGGAAACTTACTCGTCGATAATCAGCACAGACTGTCCCCAATTTCTCTTTTCCATCATGCTTTTGATGAATTCAGGGTCGTCTGTCGGGATCTCCAAGTCCTTCACGATGTGCAAGTCGTCTTGGGCGAGCTTCACGCTAAGAGTTGACACCAGTCCTTGAACTCGGGTGAAGAAAGGCAGCATGTAGAAGTGGGTTGTGGGTGATCGTGGGCCGTGACAGACGCCACCGCCTCTGAACAAAGGTGAGCGGATGGATCCGTGACGTGCTCGACCGCCTCCCTTCTGTGGCCAAGGCTTTCGTCCGCCTCCGCGCACCTCGAATCGCAATTTTGAGTGTGCAAACGAGACGAAGCGGTATTTTCGCTGCCATTCGACGTTCAGGTGGATCAAGTCGATACGCGGAGTTGCCGCGAAGATCTTCTGGTTCAGCTCCATGATTCCGAGCTTCTGCTCCTCTTCTGTGTCGAAGTTTTCAATCCAAACTTCTCGCGGTTCCACGAATTTCGAGTCGAATTGAATTTCCTGCGATTGTTGAAGCTTTGCGGGGCTGGTAGCGGATGGCAACGACGCCAGTGACCGATTTCCTGCTACCCTCAGCACCGATCTCATCAGATTTAGCATTTTATTCGGTTTAAAAACACTGCGATCGGAAAATGAAAATTGCAAAACGTGAGATCTACTGATAGAAATTGATTTGTAGACATTTTAAGCGGGTCCGATTCAAATCTTTTTATTCAACTAAATTTCTAAACCTTCGCTCCGGTCACAAGAGTAATTAAAGTAAGTGAAACTGGCAGCTTGAAGCTCTCTATCAGATCCGACGTCACTCGCTCTGTGATTTGCCTGAGCTTGCCGTCGCCGGCACCGCACACGAGCCTCTCGATCCGCTCGCTGGGACAGTTGATGAGAACACTTGCAAATATTTTGTTGTTCTCGTCGCTGAAGTACTCCAGCTTCGGTGTCAGCAAGTACGGAATCTCTTGAGGGAGGTAATCAAGCAAACGTGCGCGGACGAATTCTTCGATGAGCTCGCTCGGTTTCTTGTTGGTGACTTCGTTGTTCTTAAACTCCCACGGTTTAGCTTCTGCTTGTGACTCAATGAACTGTGCAACTTCCTCGACACCGTCTCCGTTGAGCGACGACACCATGTACACACCTTTGAAGTTCGGCCAGCCGATGATCTCAGCTTTCTCACGTTCTCTGTCGGGGTCTTGTGGCTTCTGCTCCGGTTCCTTCTTCACAGTGAAGTTCTTGTTCAGCGCGATGTTGTTGCACGTCAGCATCTTCACGACATCAAGCAGCGAGCGCTTGCTTCTGAGTCTGTCGATTTTGTTGAGGATGAGAAAGCTGGGAATTTTGTGAAACTCGTTGAGCAAGCTTAGAACTATCGGATCGAGGCTTCCACGTGACCAGTGATTGGACACGTCGTGGAGTATACCGATCAGGTTCGAGTTCTGAATCGAATGACGACAGGAGCTGATGAACTTCTCGTCTAACTTGTGTTTCTTCATTTCTCTTCGCGTGACCAGTCCGGGAGTGTCGTAGCAAATAATCTGTGCGTTGTTTCGTGTTGTGATTGCTTGTGCAAAGCCGGTTGTGGTGTGAACTTTGTCTGATGTTGGGCAAACCTAAAGACACAACTTGATATGACTGGGAACAACAAGAAAATTGATTTCACTTACTCTTTGGTCCAAAATTGCGTTAATCAAAGTGCTTTTTCCAGCGTTGGGCATGCCGATGATGGCGACCTTGATCAGTTTCTCGTTCACTTCCTCTGCGACCTTGCGTGAAGCCTTTGACGATGAGTAGAACCTCACTTGGAGGCTCCAGAAGCTGGTAAATAAATTAAGTTTCAGCATTGCGTAGCCGAACTGATTCTCTACTAATGAGGTAGATCAAGCAGCACTATCTGCACATAGCCTAGCAACGATTTTCATCATTGAGCTAGCAAGAGATTGTGTTGTCAGTTTTTGTAGACTATCAAAACGACAACAATCGCGGTTTCTAATCGTACAAAATCAATTCAGGCGATTTAAATTGAAATAAAGATGAAAATCGTTGTTGAAGGATGCGCTCACGGAGATCTTGACCGGATCTACGAGGTCATCCAGTCGATCGAGCAGAAGCAGGGCAAGGTTGATTTGTTGATCTGCTGCGGCGACTTTCAAAGCACCAGAAACTTGGCTGACCTGCAATGTATGGCGGTTCCACCGAAGTACTTGGACATGTGCTCATTCTACAAGTTAGTTGAGCTTAATGCCATAGTTAAGTCGTTTAGCTAAAGCTTTGTTCCCCTTCTAGATACTACAGCGGCGAGAAAATTGCGCCAATTCTGACAATCTTCATCGGCGGTAACCACGAGGCCAGCAATTACCTGCAAGAGCTTGCTTACGGTGGCTGGGCAGCTCCAAACATCTACTATCTCGGATATGCCGGCGTAATCAACGTGAATGGCATTCGAATCGGTGGCATTTCCGGCATCTTCCGTGACTACAACTTCGAGAAGGGACATTTTGAGTTTCCGCCATACGATCACGGCTCAATGCGTAGCACTTACGCAATCAGAAGTCTGGAAGTCTTCAGACTGTCTCAAATCACAGGCTCAATGGATTTAATGATGTCGCACGACTGGCCAGCTGACATTTGGGAGTACGGAAACAAGCACCAGCTGCTGAGATTCAAGCCGTACTTCCGAGAAGACATGGAGAGTGGCAGAATGGGCAGTGGACCGTGCTTTGATCTTCTCACGACACTCAAACCACGTCACTGGTACGCCGCACACATGCACTGTAGGTTCGACGCAAATGTTCCACACGATAACAACACTTCAACGAAGTTCGTGGCTTTGGACAAATGCCTGCCTAACCGGAAGTTCCTCGATTTTTTAACGATCGGTGACGACGAAGAAGAACTTCCAGGCGCCGAGAGAAAAGCTCCCACCATCCAGTACGATCTCGAGTGGCTCACGATTCTCTGTCTCACGAACAACCTCCTCAACGTCAGTAAAAACTACACGAAACTACCGCTCGCGCCAAGTCCCGACGACCCTCAAGACAACATTCAGCGATTTGAGTTTACGCCGTCGAAGGAAGAAATGGACGCTGTGCTGAAAAAACTCAACGGAGACCTGACAATTCCGCAAAACTTCAAGCAGACACTTCCGGCCTACGATCCACAGAGAGACGGAAAGAACTACAGAAATCTCAATGAGAGAATCATTGTCGAGTTGAATCCACAGACGACTGAATTCTGCGAGAAACTCGGCATCGACGATCCGCTGTTCTTGGCAGCAAAATTCGCAAAGATCGATTTGAACACAGCGGCGAATGATTTCACAAAAGTTTCAAGTCAGCCAGTGAACGCCCCGATAACAAACACAAAGCCAGTCTTCAGCCGCACGCCGCTAGCTTCATTTCTGCCGCAACCAAAGTTCAGCAACGACGAAGAAATTGATTTGGATGCGCTTGATGACGATGCAGAGGTGGATGTGGAAACAGAGAAGATAGAAGGGAATAATGAAAATGTAAAAAAAGTTCATAAATCTACAGAAGAGGTCAAAGAAACTATCGAGATAAATGCAGAAGAAGCAGCGAAACCAGTGGACGTCGCCGAAGACCAGTCACCGGTACCAGTCCCTGCAAAGAAGTTCAAAAGACGAAACCAGGAAATGTATGCAGGCAATGACGACTAAATTTATTTAATTCATCCTTAGAAACTACGAACAGTCGGTGAATAAATTAAGTGTTGTGAAATGATGACATCAAAAAGCGTGCTCTTGACTTTGTTTTTGGCATAAACATGTTGTGATGATCGCGAATCATCAGCGATTGGCGTGTTGTTTATTTTTTTCCCAGAAACGCGCCGACAATGTTTGAAAGCGGGTCTCTATATCCATAGCCTTGGTTATACCTGTTGTAATTGTTTCCGTACTGCCCTAAAAAACGAATTCAAAAGTTAGTAACGATTTCCAGGTAGTTTTCACTGAATTTTCTTGCCGTATCCACGTTGTGGGTAGCCACCGCCCCCGTAATATCTCTCGTTGCCGTATCCATTATTTCCGTATCCATTATTTCCGTATCTATTATTTCCGTATCGTTCACCAGAACGACTTCCCCAGCT